>VZTR01031757.1:451428-476598 GCA_013400775.1 Chaetops frenatus | reverse complement strand
TCTTTGTTTAAAATTTTTTTTTTTTTCTTTTTTTTTTTTTTTTTTTTTTTTTTTTTTCTTCTTTTCCTGATTTCCTATTTAAGCCTTTACAAAAGACATCTTGTTTAACATTATCTGCTCCTTTGGAAGTCAGACTGCCCTTTAAAGCCTATCATATCAAGGCTTGCTATTGATTTAAACAATGTTTTTTTTTTTTTTACTGGAAAAAGTTTAGGAAACTGGAGGTTTTGTAAAAAATTCTGTATCTGCACTGGCAGGAGAATCTGCTGGACAAATAATCACTCTGTTTGCAGGGAAAGGGAAAAAAAGTTCTTTTGAATCTTTCATATTGAAGAAAATCCTGTAGATACAGAAACTGCTAAAAAGAAATAAAAACTGCAGTTAAGGAACAGACAATAAACATTTCAGGTTGCTTTATGGCACACTATTACAGGCAACTATCTTGCTTAAGTAGGCATAACATTTTTCACAGTATATATTTAAGGTTTTTTTATGGGATAGATTAACAGCAGGGAAACATAACTTTTAAAGGGAGGGCAGAAATAATTTCTGCCACTCCAGTGGCCTGATAGGTCACAAAAAAATCTTTTAAAAATGGCTAGAAAAATGCACTGCATGGTCAAGCAGGAACAGCCTCCAGCCCACCCTGATGCTCTACACACGGAGCCCATGAACAGCAAAATCCAGGAGTGAGCCCTGGGGTCAGTCCTGGCCCTGCAGGCACTGGGGAGGCTGCACTGGTTTGGAAGGTGTTGCTGGGACACCTGTGGAAGATGCAGCTCTGCAAACTGGTGAGAGCAGCCCTGGAAGGAGGTTCCTGCTGAGAGACATCACTCCCCTCCCAGCAGCAGCACCCTTGGAGCATCCACGAGCCCACTGGTTCCTGCTGCCACAGCCAGCCTGCCCTCCTCCCCACAGCCCAGGAATGAGGCTGGCAGGGCCACCACAGCCCCCCATGGAGCCCAGCCGTGCTCCAGAGTGGCTCTCCAGGACAGGGAGCTGTGCAGTGACATTCCCCACCCCTGCCAAGGCTGCCAGCCCTGCCAGCTTCAACAGTGGAACAAATAATGGGGAAAGAACAGCACTGTGCTGGATGCCCTTTGGCTTCATGAAAATAAGTGATGTCCTTCAGTTCTGGGTGCTCCAGAGCTCTCCTGGCTGTGCACAGAGCCCAGAGTGGCAGGATCCTGCCTGGCAGAGGGTTCTCAGCACTTCTCCTCTGCCCCTGACTCCACGGGCTGATGGGGAGGGTTTGCCAGTTCACAGCATCCCAGAAATGCTTGGCTTGGAAGGGGCCTTAAAGTCCATCTCATTCCACCCCATTTCCATGGACAGGAACACCTCCCACTGTCCCAGGCTGCTCCCAGCCCCAGTGTCCAGCCTGGCCTTGGGCACTGCCAGGGATCCAGGGGCAGCCACAGCTTCTCTGGGCACCCTGTGCCAGGGCCTGCCCACCCTCACCGGGAAAAATTCCTTTCTAACATCTAATCTAACCCTGCCCTCTGCCTGCTTAAAACCATTCCCCCTTGTCCCATCACTCCCTGCCCATGTGAAAAGTTGCTCTCCAAATATTTAGCTAATTTTTTAGCAGTCCAAAGGAAATGAGAGAAAACTGATTTTTATTATTCCCCATGGAGTAACAACTTGCCCTGTTCCCCAGTTTGCTTTTACCTCCTTGGAAACAAACACTACTTACTCCAGATGCTCCCACCAGTGGCTTGGTCCTCATGGGATCTCCTTCACCTTGCCTGGAATATGAAGTTTCCACAGAGGCAGAGGAGTTGATCTCTTTGTAAATTATGTGCACTGAACTAAGCAATTTAAGAGTTTGTTCCCCCACGTAGCCAGTGACCACTGTGTGTCTGTCTACTTAATTTGACAATTAATCTTTGGAGGGCTGGTAGTCATTTTAGATTAATTTGGGTTTTTTTTCTTCAAAATTAGTAAGCAACTTCCTGCTGGTTAATTTTGTTTTTATTTGTTAGTTTTTCCCGTATTTCCAGTGGTCATCTCTTCTACTAAATTTGTTCATCCTTTTCAATGCATCACTTTGGGAGTCAGAGGTGGGGGGAGGAGGAAGAGTTACTAAGAAATTGGAAAATATTTTACATTTTTTAAGTAGGTAAGATTAAGTGTTTGTGCCATAGTTTACAATTATAGTAAAATAAATCTAGAAACTATTTCATGTATGAGAGCATGTGCATTAGAAAACATATTTCTGTAACAGATAACCATCTCCCGAACACTGGAATGTTGGTAATTTGTCAGTTTTTCTTTTAATTAAAACTGTGAATATAGTTCATGCTCTGTTTGATTCAATGTCAACATTTTGGATGGGGGTTAAAACTGATTTCCTCTTAAATCTTTGCATTTCTCAGGACAACTGATGGAGTGTGCCTTAACATTAAGCTCATGAACCCGTGGGGTTTGCCTGTTTCAAGATCAGTAAATCAAGAGATATTAGAGCAACAGCCCTGATAAGGCTCAAGATTTCTAACACTTTTGTAAATGCTCTCTTTACCAAAACTGCATCCATTTTTCCTCTCAGACAACCTGTTTTAATTCATTGCATCATTACCAAGCTGGTCCACTGTAAAATGAATTAAAATTATGCTAGTTAGGAATTCAATTCTGAATATTTTTCTCAATGCAACCCATGAAACATTTAAAGTGTTTAATTTTTTTTTTTTGTTTTTTAACAACAGAAAAATCTGCCTGGTGTCCCTCTAAAATATATTAAAAAATATTTTCTTCTTCTAAATTTTCTGCCTTCCTTTTTGAAAATATAAAACTTGCATGGTCTGGGTTGAAATAGACTTTAAAGGTCATCCAGTTCCAACCCCTGCCATGGGCAGGGACATCTTGCAGTGGACCAGGCTGCTCCAAGCCCCATCCAGCCCAGCCTTGGACATTTCTAGGGATGGAGCAGCCACAGCTTCCCTGGGCACCCTGTGCCAAGGCCTCCCCACCCTCACAGGGAAGGATTTTTTCCATATACCCAACATAAAATTCTCCTTTTTCAGTTTGAAGCCACCACTCCTTGTCCTGTCACTACATTCCTGATGAAAAGTCCCAGATCTGGGTGAGTTTGGAGCCCAGCCCTGCTGGCAGGCATACACAGAGTGGAAATAACCACCACATTTCTTAAAAACCACTCACATCTCACCATATTTTGCTCCAAGCCCCAGTTCCTTCTACCTTGCCTATTTTAATAAATACTCAAGACACTCAATAAAATTAAAACATCAGTGAACAAAACAGATCCATATGATTTTTTCCACAGGGATTAGGAATGGAGAGGAAGCACATCTGGTAGAGGAGAGTCGTGTTGCCCCACTGATAGGTGAGTACAGTGATAATCTCATTTATCTGCAATGTACCTGAATGCTTCTGGGATCAAAGCCTAGGGAAGGCAAAGGAAAAGACTGAAAAGTGAGAAAGCCCTCTGAAAAAAGGTGGCAACTTCCAGATGCAATCACCATGGCAGTGAGGCTGGGTTGGTTCCCTTGGGAATTACCTCAAGACAAAACACAATGAGAATGACTTTGGAGAGGATGTGAGGAGAAGCACACCATGAGAAAGAGGAGCAGATGCATCTTTCAAGCTCAGTATTCCTCATGCCTCTAACTTCACATGCCCTTTACACCAGCCTTCTACTAATTTTTCTACACTGATAATCTATAGAAGCTAATTACACAAAGTCTAAAAAAGCTCCTTCTACGAAAAGCATAATGCTGATATCTGAGTCACGAGCACAGTTAATGTAATCTAACACATATTGCAGGAACCTACTGCACACAGATATTACCAATTAGCACATGATTTTAACAATCAACATTCATGCAATTAATAGAACACTTCATATTCCTTCTAATTTTGAGCTCTGCATGAGCATATGTTATCATGACGGAATGTGGGATCATTTATTTATACTGGAAGCAAGGCACCACATAGAAATCAGGGATGCTGAAAGTTAGCCTGAAAGTGAAACAGGCTCAGCTCTGCATTGAGGAAAGAATATTATCAGTCTGACTTCGAAAAGTTGGACCTTTACCTTACCTTCTTGTTGATCCTTGCTGGTGGTGAACTTTTGGAGAGGAAATTGCAGCCTGATTACAGCTGGGGAATACAACAGTCTGTTCAGCAACAAGCACTTGTCTCTAAAACTGAAAATTATACCATAATCAAAACTCAAAAAAAAAAAAAAAAAGAAAACATATAGGGCTTAGATTTTTTTGGTTGGGGTTTTTTTTTTTTTTTTTTTTCCAAAGATAACAGTAGCTGGGCACCTTGTTTTCCATAACATATTTATTATTTTACTGCTCTATGAACTTTGAAAAATTACTATGCTTATAGGGCACGATGAAGGTTTGAGGCATATAGAGATTTAACCCAGATCCTCACAGCATTTAGCCACTCACTCACTTTGAATTCCATAGGATTTAGGCATTTGAGAGCTTCAGAATACAGTCCTGCCTATTTTCCTGGCAGCAGAGGAAGCAGGGAGGCAAATACCTGTTTCCCAGAGTGGTTTCCAGCCTACCTTTCCTGTCTCTCTCTTCTTCCTCCTTGATGCTGACATCAGTAAGAAGCAAAGAAACCTTACTTTAATTACTGAAGTCATGGATGTGTTATTGGCTCATTAAGGAGCCAGGATGCTCAGTCAAGAAGGTGTTTTTTACACCTAGACTGCAAGGACTCACACTGCACTTGGCTGGAGCTGCTGCATTCCCTGTCTGCCTCTGAGAAGGATAATGTCAAACCATTGAGCAAGACCTTCACTTCACCCCAGAACATCCTCACAGCTCCACCTGCCTGGCCACAGAGATGTCCAAACCCTCCCTTCAGGAACTCCTCCTGGCAGCTTGGGTACACACTTGTGCTGTGCCAGCCTCCCACCACCTGCCCATCCCTTCAGCTTGGCAAGGTCCCTCTGACTCTGCCTTCAGTGCTTTTTGGAGAATGTGACAAGAGCTTCTGTCACCAGGGTGTCCCTTTGCCCCTGCAGTGGAAGGTGGTGGCTGTCCCCTCTTGGTCTTTCCTGGGGGTTTGGAACAGCATTAGATTCCCTTGGGTTTCTGCTTTGGGAAGAGCTCTAAGCCCAGCCTGGGGAGGCTGTTAGTGCAGGGAATTCTCTCCAGCAGCAGGTAGCAAAGCAGCTCAGACTGCAGATGTAGACTCTAAATCATTGTGTCTTTCCCTCTTTCAGGACAAGCTCCTGAGAGAATTTGGTTTACCACACATCTGACGTGTATTTATGAACAGGAGAAAAGCAGTGATTCTCTGGGTATAACTGTATTTCTAAAAAGTGTCAGAGGAGTATTTATGTCTCCCATTGCTGTTCCCCCTCCATCAAGGGAGCCTTCACAGAAACATCACTTTTTGGGCTGCTGCTGCTTCAAACAAGGACAGATTACAGCAATCTACAGGTTGTTAAAGGAAAGAGAGATTTCACCTGTGACTGCACCTCTCATGTTTATCTGAAGGGCTCTCCAACCCAGTATTGGTAAAAAAATGGTGGTGAACCCTCTCTGAAAGTCAGTGTCTGGTTGTGCAATATTCACACTTGGATATGAGGATGCAGCTCAGTCAGCCCAGATTTCCATGACAACCAGGGGTGATGCACAGCTATAGACAAATAAGAAGGGGGGGAAGAAGGAAGGTCTCAAATGCAGTTTGCCCAAGGTAACTTCAGTGAAGGTAATAGAGTAGCACAAGTGTCACTGACAGGGAGGTAAAATCAGCATGATGGTCTTTACACTGACTAAATATGTTAGCAAGAGCCTTCCTGCCAAAAAAATCAGGAGATACTTTTTTTTCCACCAATATCTTCAGTAAACTTCCATTTTTCTCAACCATTATTTTTATTGAAGGCTTTACTGCACAAAGAATCCAGGGGGAACAGGAAATCACATAATGGTGCAGGTTGGGGAATTCTCTAAAAATACATAACCATGGCACCCTTGTCATTAGCAATCAAGTATTCTTGATAAAAAGTAAAGTAATTAGCCTTTGAGAGGAGCATAAAGCTAATTAAAAATGACAACTTAGTCATCTCAACAAACAACAGCACAGAACCAGTCCAGAGCTCTGAGTGTAGCACAACGTGATAATCTGACCTGCCACAACCACTTGTCTTCAACCCCTTAGGAGAAACCACAGTTCGTCAGAGTGAAACTTTGATAACCTCTTCCTTCATTTTAAAATTCAGATTTGTCTCATCTACCACCCAATATTTCTGTTTGTTCTCTGTGTTTCTTCATCTCTTTTCTAGGAGAGTTTTTTTCCCAACTATCAGAAATTTTTGTAAGTGGAATGATGGAAATTTGTGTAGTCTCCTAAAAGGAGATGACAAAATGTGAAGCATAAACATATGCATTGTCAAAAGAATTCACAAGTTGCAAATGAGTTTAGTCTCATAACAATATTGCTTGCTCAGAATTTATAAATAATAACCAGAAACAAAAAGAAACCACTGGTCTCTCACTTACAGAGAAACTGTGGTTCTGTCCTCTCACAGGTGGCAATGACAAGGTTTTCATTCAGTTCCTTGGAGCAAGAATGAATATTTCTTCTTCTCTTGTCCTACACAAATCCTTGAGGGGGACACATTATCAGAAAATTATTACAATTACCACAATTTTTCTTAGCAGGTGTATTTACTCACATTGCAGGTACTGAAGGAAACAAGCTGCTGTATTTTCATGGAATTATAGAATGATTTGGGTTGGAAGGAACCATGAAGATCATCAAGTTCCACCCCTTGCCATGGGCAGGGACATCTCCACTGTCCCAGGTTGCTCCAAGCCCCATCCAAAATGGTCTTGGGCACTGCCAGGGATCCAGGAGCAGCCCCAGCAAATCTGGGAATTCCAGGCCAGCCAGGAATCCCTTCCCAATCTCCCACCCATCCCTGCCCTCTGGCAGTGGGAAGCCATTCCCTGGCTCCTGTCCCTCCAGCCCTTGTCCCCAGCCCCTCTCCAGCTCTCCTGGAGCCCCTGCAGGCCCTGAAAGGAGCTCTGAGGTTTCCCTTTTCAAGTCATCAGATTCTACTAATTATTTCCTAACACAAACACATATATATACATCATTAGATATAATAACTGCAGGCAGCAACCCATGGCTCTACATTCCTTAAAGCTGAGAGCTCACTTTCTTTAAGAATTAGAGTTATGGAGTCACAGAATCATTAAGGTTAGAAGCAACCTCTGAGCTCATCAAGTCCAACCATTACCAATGCTGAAGTGCCCTAACCTGAGGTGTGGGCACACAGCAGAGTCTCCACAAAGTTTTGACACAGCTCCTGAGCTCATACTCACAGGGCTAGATTTAAAAAGTATAAACCAGGACTGTGATGGGCCAAGCCCAAACACTGGCTCCTCAACAGGTCCTGTTGAGTGATGCTGAGACTTCATCATGCTGACAAAATTTCCTCAAGCACTCAGGAAATACAGATTTGATCCTCAAAATAAGGATTGACTGGAATAAGAAAAGAAGTAGAAGAGATTATGGTTAGGTTTTGAGTATCCCACGCTAATCTTTGACTATAATTTCACTTCCTGCTTGCTGGGAAGGTCAGGACTGTGACTTAGAGAAGGCCTGAGGCTGCTGAGACACAACCCATAGGAAGCATCCCGTGAAACAGAATGATTGTAACACAATGCAAGAAGTGAAAACTTAAGCTCCTTTGACTTACAGCATATATGAACATATGAGAGGGTAAAACACTTACAGATGTGTATCTAGACCAAATAAAAAGGCCTTGTAGAGACAGGGAAATTGTATCTTTTGCTGCACTGCTTGCAGTCCTAGGAAAGCTTGAAGCAGAAATAAAGTCTTTGCTCATATTCTGAATAAACGTTGGATGAAAAGAAATTCTGAGCAGCCGTGAACTAGGTAAAGACCTTGATCCAGCTCTGTAATGCTTGGTAAGACACAGCTCAGGAAGGCCAGCTCTGGCTTAGGCAGGAGAGTCTCCCTAAGCCTGCTCTGCAGCCGGTGGAGAGAGGGATCATCCATCCCCCCAGCTGGAGTGAGCAGGCATTGCTCCTTTCCAATCCAGGGAAGCAGACCAACACACACAGCCTGAGCATCTTAGGCTGGGATCCCAAACCTGCAGATCTGCACCTCTAAATAACTCTGCCCACGCCAAACGTAACAACGTTGGACAGCCTTCCTGAGCCTTGCTTTACAAGATTTTCATTGAAAATGTTTTCAGGGTTGAATTTTTCCTCCAGCTGAACTCTGCACCGTCAATTCCGTGCGATTTTGGGGTCTTCCAGTTTGCTTTTTTCAATTCTTTGAAGTGTTTTCTCAAAGACGTTTGTAAAGGCTTGTGTCTAAAAGAGTTTTAAAGGCCCTAAAGGAAATGCAGTTTCTTCTCAAACGCCTACAGGACAAGCAGGTGTTCTGGTCTCAGACTCTTACATGTTATAGGACATAAGGGAAGATAAGAGAAGTGCTGCTTTTCTCTTCCTCTTCTGCTTTCCCCAAGCAAAAATTAAAGTTTTACTGGGATGAGGTAGTAATCTACAACACCTGCAAGGAGAAAGCATCTACTTGATCTTTTGACATGCCATTTCCTTATGTAGGGATGGTGGAGATGAAAATGAGGTATTTTTCTAGTCAGGAAAGGAGAAAAGAGTGAAATCCCCACTTACCCTTGTACCTCTCCTTAGACCTACAGGCTCTAAACTTAATTCCAACTTCAACCTGGAGAAAGAAATGGAAAAATATACTCTGTACAGAACGGGACTGTATTGGCAATGGAGTGGATTCAGTGATCTTATAGTTCCTTTTTTCAGCTCTTATTTCTTTGATACTATTTATAAAAAGGAAAAAAAAATGATGGGCCACTCCAAACAAATTGTTACCATGAACCAACAGCAAGCATCAGAATTGGCCCTTTAAGAATTGTGTGGAGAGAGGGAAAGGACTAATAACTTACCTTTCCTGGTCCTGGACTATGTTTATCTCCCATATTTATTTAAAAGCAAATCAAAATACTTTTAAGTGAGTTGGCTGGTTCCATATTTAAGAACAATTGAACAAAGAGGAATCTGCTAATTCCAGATGGAGTGCATATAGTCCCTTGGCACTTATTACTTACCAAATGTTTCAGAAAGCAAACACATGACCTAAAAGATTTTGTGAGTGTGGGGTCCTCAGAAAGCTTTTAACAAGTCATGTATTTCCAACCATATTTACTTTACCCACACACAAAACCCCTACTTGGTTTTCATTTCAGTTTTTTTTTAGGCAGACAATGCTGCCTTTAAAGACTATTTATGGATGATTCAGTTATCCCATAAGGGCAGGAGCTTTAAAGGTGTCTCCTTTGAAAGGCTTCAGCTGTGGAGCATCTGCTGCCTGCCAGGGCCACCTTCCCTGGTGGGTGCAGGTGTTTTGCTAAAGTGGGATCCTCCTGCCCAGCCCTGCAGGAAATGGGCACCCACAGATGGTTTCTCATCTCAAAGAGACACAAAATATTTCTCTGTTGTGGGTTGGTTTTGGGGTTTTTTTGTTGTTGTTTTTTGTTTTTTTTTTTCTTTTAAACCTGCTCCTTTGCACACCAAAGTTGTCCTCCAACATCCTGCAAGGGAGTGCCAAGCCACTGTCATGACACACCTCCAGGCAAATTAATTGAGAATTTTTATTTTTGTGTGCATTTCATATTCATTACTGAGGTGTTTTAAATTAATTTCATAGGAAAATGAGTCTAATGAATGCAACTTGGATTTTTTAGGGAGTATTACATTCCATTATTTTAATTGATTCCTCCCCAAATTAAACACTTCAGGGGGAGACTAAAGGAGATTTTTTTTTTTTTTTTTTNTTTTTTTTTTTTTGAGGCAGTTTGATGAAAGTCTGATTTTTCAGCAGCTCTCCCCCCACAGGAGCACAGAGGTGGCAGTGATATTGCCATTTGTGCCTCTCCCAAACCTCTGGAGCCAGCAGCACGTGCAGGTCCTTGTAGGCAAAAATCCCACCTGGGTGACTGCTTTGGGAGATCTTCACTAAAGCCCTGCAGTCTGACAGGGTGGAAAGGTTTCACTTCCATTCTAGGTGACAATTTGCATAACCCAGACTACAAAAACTTCAAGATTTCTGCTGTTCATACGTTTTTGCCAGAGGGATTAGTCCAGTCCTGCAAAAGGGACAGAGAAAAATGCTTAATAAACATTTCATTATCGATTGAGGTGATTGTTTTTCTTTTCTTGCTTTCATTATTCTAGTGTCTTTTCTTAAAAATCAAGTCCTTTCCATGGTTTTCAAAGGAAAAAAATCTAAAAGCAGTGAGTTTTGACTAAGGGACTGAAAAGAGAAATGTCTTTTCATGATGGTATAAACAGGTAAATGCAATTTAACCTTGAGTTTTTGACGAGTTTGACCTCTTCCCTTTAAGCTTTTTTATCTTTCATTTCCCCCCTCTAACCCTTATTTTAACAACCTTCCTTCCAGTTATGCTGCAACCCCTTCCTTTGGGCTTCTGTAGTTGTCGTTTTTTCATAGCCACAAACTCAGCCCAGAAAGAAACTGAGGGCAAACATTGTTATTTCAATTTCAGTGTCTACGAGGTGAAATTTATCTGCTGACAAAGACTCTTTGTTCAGTAACTCTTCTCTAACTGTGTGCACTGTGATAGTCCCTGAAGTTTTCCTACTGCTGGCATTTCCCTGCAAATCCTTAAGCTGCACCAGCAAACTCAGCCCAACACGTTATTTTACATTTTTAACTGAAATGCTTTTTGTTTTTATTTTAATGAATCCCCTAACTCCAAGTTTAATTAAACTCATGTTTTTTAATTAATTACCAACAAATGCAAATAAGGCAAACTACACAAACATGCATTCACCCTTCCCTGATAGATATGTGGGTGGGTTTCTTAAATCCTGAAGTGTCAGGATTTAAAAATCTGAAAGTCTTGAGGGTTACAACCCAAAAATTCTTTTCATTTGGGGCTTTATGAGAATATCTTAGTAGTGTATGACAGGGAGCTCGTCTGCTTAAAGGAGCAGAAGGCAAACTACAGGTTCTTTAACTTTACACCCATTATCCTTGCTAAACAACTCAGCAGATCCAGGCCTGTGCATACATCATTATAAGAAAAGAAAGTAGAACATAAGAATTTCATAGAAGCACAGTTGTATTCAACTTCCCTAAACGCTGACAAATGTGGATCCATGACATGTTCTCTCTGCTATTTAAGTGCAGCTAAACCAGAAATTCTAAATGAAACACATAAGGGTTCAAGCTTCAAACTCAAATGCTCTGAAGCCCAGGAATCCCAAATTTAGGACATGTAATATAATCGTGCTTAAAAACTAGAAACTCTCTCCTGTAAGGACAACACACAATTGAACCACTTTTTAAACTACATAACTATTATTCTCAGGAGAAAATATTTCAAGACCTCATGAAATATTACTCTGAAGGGTTGCTTAGAAATTTCTTAGCTTCTCTGACCAATGTTTTCAGCCTAAAACGTACAAAAGCCGCCTGTCCTTAATACGTGGGATTATTTAAATCATTAAAATCAGCAGGAATATTTGTTTCTGCTCCCTTCCTGGGCTTGACATGAATGGATTTGGCTGTGTCCACATGTCCAGTTCGGCTCGATCTCACAGTCCCAGGATGACCTGAATCCACACACAGAGATCTCAAGTTTGCTTAAAGCCTGAGCTCTGGAACCCAGCCCAGAGACCTGGCCCTCTCCACCCTGGGCACAAAGTAAAGCCAGCACTGGAGTGCTCAGAAAGTTCCCTGGACAATGTATTTTCCCATCAGTCAGCAGGTAAGAGCTGTTTTTTCCTACTTGGCAAAGGTTTTTCTTATTTGCAGCAGCACCACACACCTTTGGGAAACATATTCTACAAGTGTTTGCAAGCATTCATGTTTCCACTTCTCTTTACAGTCACTTTTAGATTGTATTTGGGGTTTTATACATCTCTATGTTTAGATATCTTCATAAATTTCGGGGTTTTTAATACATATACACAACCCTCTATGTACACATCCACAGAACCTCTTTTACTTCTCCTCATCCAAAATAACAGGCAGATTTCTCCATGGTTTATCACAGGCTGGAAAGGAGAGATCAAAGGACTGACACTGAACCACCTTTACCTCCATAAATGTACTTTCTGCCCCCTAAGATGCAAAATGTGAATGCACAAAGTTGTGGTGCCTCCTTTCCTACCAAAAGGGCAAGTAAACAACTTAAAAGGGAAATTATCAGCTTTGAGACCTGCCTATATAGATAACTTTTGGGCTAGTGGGAGTTTTTCCAGCTTTCTGTCCCTTCGTTTGCCCCGATGAAAAATGGGAATAAGCCGCCCCTAACGATCTTATGCAAAAATTTAATTATGTTTAGCTTATCTAATTGATGTATTTTGAGGAGCTTGGCTGAAAGATGTCACATGTGCAAAGCTATTTGTTGTGTTTAAAGATACTTGTGCTCCCATCCTTGGGAAAATTCCTCACGTTCCCTGTCCTGCTGCACTTAGCAATGATGCTATCTTGATTGTGTTCCAGTTACCCAGTGTCAAAAATATTCAGGAATAGGCAAGATAAAGCACAAGAGAGTTCTGTGGAAGGCTGTGATTCCAGTGGCTTCTCCTTCCCCTCCTTGTCCAGTCTAAACACATGCAATCCTTTGGCAATAAAAAATAAATAAATAAATAATTTAACCAGCAGGGCAATGTCCACTCGTCTCCTGAACAGTTCCTGTAACACGATAGTCCACAGGCAGCCATGCAAGATTTATCATCAGAATCTCAAGGCTTGAGAAAGCCCTTAAAATATCCCACATACCCCAAGACAGCTCTTCCAAAAAAAAAAATGAGGAAATAAAGATATTCCTTTTTTCCCCGTTTCCTTCCAGCCCACAGGTTGGCGAGAGGCACGGGGACCGTCAAAACCAGCTTCAGCAAAAAGGGGTTTTCCTTCCTTAAGAAATATTACAAACAGAAGATTCCCATGTTTGAAAGGTCAGAGGAAAAAAACATAATGCACTCATGAAGAGACAACCTCATTAATCCTGTTGTTCTTGGCCCAGTCAATAGAAGAAACATAAATGCTGTCAGCACTGTGCTGCTAGATAAAGGATAAAAAGTGGGAATGAAATGTTTTACTGCAAGAACTGCTCTTATGGTTTGAGAACATTTCTGGAAATAACCTGAGCTGAGAAAATGTTCCCTAGGAGGAATACATTCTGTGGGAAACTGTGTGGAAGATAAAGTTTGGTCAGTGACCTTCTCACTATCCTCTAATCACACAGCACACACTGCTCCAAAGAGAAAAAAAAAAAGGATACTGTGCAGCTAGAGACACTTTACCTTCCCCACATTACATGAATTGAAGTGGAAAACATGAGAGTATCATAAATCTCTATTTCATGCTTTCGGATACCACAGCAAAATAATAATCTACTGTAACTCACCAGGAGAAAAAGAAATGTGACTTTTGGTTTAGGGCACCTCAACAACACCAACCGTGATACACCTTCGGTGAGCATAAAAACAAATGACTGGAAGTTGCTAAAAGGGGAACTTGCCTTTTCATCTGTGCAATGCTGGGAACGGAGAAAGAGCCTCGCATTTCTCACCCCAAAGCCAGGAATGACAGAGAGGGGGAAGGCGCGAGGCGAGAGCTCTCCTGTGCAGGCAGCTCCCGGGGATGAGGCAGAAAAGCTCAGTTTAAATACTCACACGTAAATGCAGCAGCAGCATTCAGATACTGTATCTGCACAGACAGAGAGAGTAAATATTGGCTTATGTGGTTACTCCTGGGAAGATTAGGGAGGCATCAAATATGGATGTTCCCAGCACTCCACGCACAGGGAGGGCATTGGAAAACTCCCACCTTTAGATATTTGTGGGGAATATCACTTCTCCCCTTCTTTTATATTTCCTATTTGTCCTTTGAATCCAGAATTACTGTAATTGCTGTCTCTAAAAGGTGGTTATCTGAAGACTGGTGTTACACGCACGGAAATGTCAAAGCTTTTTTGGTTTCTGCAGCACGAAGCTCGGGAATGCAGTGTGATCTTCCTGAAATGGCATTACCCCAGTAATGCCACAGCACAGAAAGTTGGGTAAATATTTTCCTTGTGCTCATCAGTTCCTGGCTGTTGACAAACACACTACCTAGAGCAGTAATGCAGGGTAATGATGCCATTACTGGGGGATAAACATCGCAGCTGCCGTGCGTGCCTGTAGTTCTTGCAAAACAGAGCTGGGGGTGAATTAGTTTGTGTACTCCACATCTTTCAAATATTTCACTAATCACCATAGAAATAATTGCAGGAGCCATTGGTGAGCTAATTCAGACACAGGCGAATCTGAACTGCTCGAGTTTCAAATTACCCTGTTTTTTTTGGAAGGATCCTTAAAGGTAAAGGAGTGGAGTGGACAGGGTGAAATATCTCGGTGTCTTTGTCCCTTGCTGGTTTCCAATGGGACATGAAACAGCGAGGGTGCAATGAGATATTCTCTGCTTTTACTTCCATCCATCTGGAAACAAGAAATACCAGAAGTCTGACAAGACAGCCTGATCTCCAGCCAGATTTCTAGAAATGCTAATAAGAGCTCCTTATTCAAAAAGCACCTTCACAACTTCTTAACTACCAGTAAGAGAACCTCGGGTGTCTCATCAGCCACCACAATTACTCCTGCAAAAAGAGCAAGGAGTACCCTGCAGAATTCTCCTGCTACCGAACCTGTGTATGGATGTTTGTAACCAAACCTTTATACAGCAAATCATAAAGTTGTAGCATCCATATACAAGACAGTGCAGGTGACTAAAGATCAGAAATAAAACCTTTTGGAAAACCTTCAAGAGATGGATAGAAAGGAACAGCATTGTAACAGATATTTTCTAGAGGGCTTCATTCAAAATAAATTCCTTTATTTAAGTAATAAATTATTAAATTAAATATAAAATTTATATATTAAGGAGATCCTTCCCTCTGCTTAAAGCTTTCCAAGAGTAAACCAGGAACATCTCAGAAACTCACAGAGGATGGAGCACCATTTCCAGTGCTTTGGTCAGTTAGATATCAGCTGCAAAATGAGCTCAGGACCACACAGGACCTGCAGAGGCTTTGGAGGGTGGTTTATGGCAATAGCAGAGAGTCACCATCAGAATTTTCTTGTTCCATTTTGTGCAGTGTAACTTAATGGCATTATCGACATCTTCTGTGATATACATCCTGTGATCAGTGCAATTACTGCATGTCATCACCACTGTAAATTTACCCAGCCTGAAACCATTTTAAACTTAAACTGCATACTTAAGAACTACTATCCACCTCCTCTTTGTAAATTAGCTGTATGATTTATCTGTGGGAACCATTTCAAAAAGTATACATTCAGAAATACATATACCACATGATGTCTTTTCCATATGGCATCTCATAATTATTTTGCTGTGTGTGAACATGATGAAAACAGTTTCATAATTCTCTAAGGGTTAGGGTAAATTATTTCAATTAGACATATTTCAGAGCAAACATTACCTTAGGGTTTATTAATAATAGTACCTGAGAAGGAACAGCTGCCTTTTAAGCAGTGAGAGCTGTCAGCTTCTCACTGCCCCCCTGTAGCACCCCTTTTGTGACTCTAAAAAAATGGTAGATTTTCTCATGCTTTACCTAAACAGAGAACTTGGCAGCAGAGACCTGGTTGTAATCCTCAGCAAGGGAGCTGGTGGGTGGATTTTTTTCTCTATAAACTCTTGTATAAACCACACCAGTCTCCTGGTATTTATTTTGTGTAATGTTGGAAATCATACACAGATCCAACAGGCCATGTAAAGGAGTTTTGTAACTTCCTGAAACCCTTTCAGGCAAAATCTTTTCTCCAACAGCAGTCCCAGGTTGTCAGGATAATATCATCAACTTTTAAGGGCAAGGTTCCTCAACTATTTGGAGTAAGATAGCTTTGAAAAGACAAAATGCAAATCTAAATTAGATCAGCTAATTATTAGGAATTGCTACTGGAATTATTAAAAAGAAAATTAGCTCCATTGTCAGAGTATATGGACTGTTTTGCAAGCACAGGGCTAACAGGCAGCTTGCCTGGCAGTTTTCTGTCTTGCATTCCTTATTCAGCTGGTTTTCTATATTAAAACTGTAAAATGATATGTCTTGATTTTGAATGACCAGCTGTGTGGGGATAACCCTCTGCTCAGGTCAGCCCACCTGCTTTGCTCCTCCACGTGAGTGCATCTCTCTCTTTGCAAGGAATAATTCAGTTTAACTCACAGATGCCTAAGAATCCATGTAAACCCCAAAATCTGAAGGAGGAGTGTGCTGAGAGCCAGCCAAGGAACAGGCATAGAAATTCCTGCCTCTCCTCACCCTCCACAGCCTGCAGGGGGTGAGTGAACTGACCCTGAATGCACAGTCACTAAAGCTGGGTTGAAAAAAGGGACAGAGTTGTCTGTTGGCTAATAAATAATGCAGGTACAACCTCACACAGGGCTGGTGTGACTGAGCACTTGTTACAACCTGTGGGCTGCAGGAAAAGTGTTGGGGAGCTGCAGCTCTCAGCCAAGGAGTGGGAGGGGAGGGCACCAGCCCTCCCCAAAATCCTGCTTATCCCAGCCTCGTGCATGGAAGAGGGATGAAAGCATCCAGTATGGGAAAGGTAGAAATTGAAACTGAAATACCTCTAGTAAGGGTTGAACTCACTGAGTTTTAAAATTAGTGTGTTGGGAAATCAATTCTCACCTTGGCTGCCAGTCTTTGATCCAGGAATCTTTGTGTGCCTACAGGGACGGGGATTCTCAGGCATTTAGTGTATCAATTCCACCACAAATATTTACACACACACACAAAAATGGCACAAAAAGAGAGAAAGAGGATGTACTTACATGCACAACTGTGGGTAGAACTGAACAGAACCACAGAATGGCTTGGGTTGGAGGGAACATTAAAGACCATTCAGTCCCACTCCCTTCCACTATCCCAAGTGGTTCCAAGCCCCATCCAGCCTGGCCCTGAAAACTTCCAGGGATGTGCAAACCCATGAAAGCCAATACCAGGCCATCCAAAATGCTCACTTATCACCCAGCCAAACATGGCTCTTCCACAATATCATTATCATACTTTGATCTTTTCATCTCAACCACAAGAGGAAAAAAACATTTCTAAAGAGAGAAGAAAAATTTGATAGGTGAAAGGCCTTCAAGCTATAAAATATTTCCTTTTGATTCAGGTCCTAGTATTTTTTGCCTGGCTCAAGTTCAGGAAGCTCTATAACTTTGTTGAGTAATTTCCAAAGGCCCCTTGCTCAGGAACACATTTAGCTTTGAAATTGAAATTGCCACTTTAAATACAAGAGAAGCTATTTGGTCCTCTGACATCTCTGGTGCAGTGAAGTGTGTGGATTTCTACAGAGATTTTTGCCTGTCCCTTCTCCAGAAGGAACCCAGGCAGGTCCCAGCCCCAGAACGACCTTCAGCACTGGGTGCTCCATACTCAAATATTCTGGGGCAGACTGTGTCCTTCTCCAGTGTGTACAAACCCACAAGAAGTGAAGGAATGGGAACCCTAAGCCTGAAACCTCTTTAATAAATTGAATAAACAAGTTTTTGTCTAATGTTTGGACTTTGAAACTGTTCTTTCATTTGGGGAAGAATATATTCCCCATCATGGAAACTTCTAATTTCTTTAGAGGTCATCCAGGGAGGGGGCTGACCTCTGACCTTTGCTTTCCTCTTTACTTAATTCCTTTATTTTTTCTCCTTCACTCACCCCATAACCAGGAATCTGTGTTACAGTTCAAATGCTACTATACTTTTCAAAATAATGCACTTTTCTGAATTCAAGTTTTTCTGGGCAACTCTCCTGAAGCAATGAAGCTTCACACTGGCCCTGTCTGCCAGACCTTTTCTTCCTTTACCATTTGCCAATTCATTGGTTTATTTCAATCCAATTTAATAGAGAGGTAGAAGCCCTGAAGATAATTAAATTCCTGTAACTTCTGCAAACATTGGCAGCTGGAGACAGGTAGGGGATTGAAAAGAGAGTCTCTGCCACAGCAAAAACTGCAGTCACAGGTTTAGCTTGGATATTAGGAAAAGATTCTTCACCAAAAGGATTGTCCAGGGCAGTGGTGGAGTCCCCATCCCTGGAGGGATTTAACAGCCACGTGGATGTGGCACTTGGGGACATTGCCTTGTGGTAGCAGGGCTGGGAAATGTTTGGGCTCAATCATCTCAGAGAGCTTTTCCAACCTAAGCATTTCTATGAAGATCTGCAGGAACATTTCTGCTGGCCTGGGCTCAGCCTAGAGACAAATGTGAGACAGAGAACCTGGGGGGAAACTGAGGCACTATGACAAAGGATGGCAGTGTTCAGATCCTTCATGTCAAAAGATGAAGGATCCCAATACTGAATCTGCAGTGGCAATGAGACTTGAGGAATTCTGCATCTCAGGGTACAATGTTAACTTTGCTCCTCCTTTCCACAAGGGCTGATTCTCAAGTCCTTGTTTCTCCTAATTTCTGCAGAAATGCATGAGAACTGATGTGATACCTGCCACCCAGGGAGGAGAATCTTATTCCAGATTCAGCATTTGTGCATAGAATGTTGTTCTCAGCCTGTAGGTTTTTAATCTGAAAGCTAATGACAGCAGCACAGTGAGTATATATAGAGTTATTTGTCTTTACATCCACTTCTGGCATATGACAAGGCTTGTGCTACCCCCATACCTGTTCACAGCATCATTGCATGAGTGACTTGGGTATAAACTTGTGCTCAACAGTTGCACATTATCCTTTATTGGCAATGGGACTCAGCTGGGAGTCAGGAGACAGATTTCCATCTGTTAGCAAAAGGTTGTGGGACTGTGGGAAGATATCTTTCTTTTTTCCTTCTCTGTCCTTTTTTTCTCTCCCGCACGTTGCCTTTTTCATTAGTTCCAGCTAAAAGTCCTTGAGCAGAAAGGCCTCTTTTTGCACCAGATGTTTGCAAGAGCCTAACACATTGGGAGCATTTCTTAGCTCATGTCCAGATGGGCTATTGCAAAGAAGATAATAACAAGACTAGCAAATACTGATGTTCTTATATCTATATGACAACATCACCTTTGAAATGGGAACACTTGTCTGTATACATTATGAGAAAACATTTTTACTTGCATATTTAGCTGTAACAGCCCCACTGAAGTGCAAACATAAGATCTTGAAAGTACCTCCATCAAAATTAATGGACAGCCTGACAGAGATCAAACTTGTTTTCTCCAAAGAGATTAATAATCTCAAGGCATCTAGGATTTTGCCATGCCTGTCTTGTTTCTGTTTCTCTTGCTCTGAGAGAAAGGCTGGACCTCTCCTGAATGTTGTCTACCACCCACGAGCCTGGCTCAAGACCCATCTATAAATTTCATTTGCTTTTTGAAGAGACGAAATTTTCCTTGACGAAGGTGATTATCAGGTATTAAAGGCTAATCTTATAATAAATTTGTGAATTAGTAAGCTTATTTCTTAACTAGTCAAAAGCAAATCCCTCTTGCTCGTACCTTGTTACCCTGGCATCGCATGCTATCGTATCGCCGGAATTAAATCATTTGTTGGGGTAAAAAAATCCCACGCAAGAGATATTTGATCACTGAAATGAGCCAGGGTGGCCAGGTTACTCCCCATAATGTGGGGCTTTTCCAGATTTCTTTTTTTAATTTAATCCCAAAGGGCTTTTATTTTGTGTCAATTTGTACAATAAAGTTCTCTTTTATGAGACTGACTTTGCTCGTGTGTTGTTAGCGCACTTAATTAAACTCTGAAATGCTTAATTCTTTCTGGGGCCCTAATTCTGTTCTATACAAACATTGCTGTGTGCCCTCAACGGGGCAAAACCAGTGTAATTCGACACAAATTTCAAAGACCTCCCCAAACTGTTTGTTTGTGTGCTGGGCAGAGGAGAGGGGAGGGAAAGAGCTGGATCCCGGCTCTGGAATCGCCCCCGTTTTGAAGGTGAGGACCATCTGAAACGCCTGGACCCACTTCTAATCCCCCTGCAGTCTGGAAGCACGGCTTGACTCCGGGCCCAGCTGTACCCAAAAGCAGGGATAAATTATGCATGCGAGGGGCTGCAACAGCCTTCACATTAAATATTGATCTGCTGGTCCTGTGCCACGCCGCGAGCCCGAGCATTTCCAGGTCCACCTGTCTGCTCGGCGGTGACGGCCGCTCCCGCAGGACCGGCTCCGGCGCGGCACACAGAGCCTCCCCCTCTCAAATAGGTGGGTCCAGAGCAAATTTCCTCAGCCTAATTTATTCCACACCCTTGCTAGCATAACAAGTGTTCCTCAGCCTCTGTGGATATGTATTCGAGAGGGAGCTGTCTGTCTACATTTGATTTTACATTTCCTTCGGCTGGTTCAGAGATCCATCAGCAAAACCTGGCACCCGGGGGCGTCCAAGAGGATTGCGAATTCATGAACAATAAATGGGTTACAATTAGACTTACCTTAACATTTTAATCTCTGGCAGATAGGGTTTGGATAAGTGCTTTTGGGTCGCTCTGTGTAATGGATTTATTCACCTGTGTACGTATTTTACTTGACCATTTCTGAGGAGAAGGATTGGGTGGGGGTGAGGAAACAAAGAGTCTCCTCCGAGGGTGTCCACCTGCACTCTGCCATTGCTGGCTTGGCAGGCAGAGCTACCTTTCAGCCAGCTGGAGCCCTGGAGCACAGGCAACACCTTTTACAAAGGAGGCATTTGGGCACATCATCCAGCAAGACTAAGGAAAATCCTCTTTCTAATCCCACAACAGCACTTTTTTACCTCAGCCTCCTGCAACGGGGGCCACACCTTGGAAATGCCCTGTAGCCTAGGAGATAGATCATGGCCCTGCAAGCCTTCCTTTCCACATCTTCTCCACAATCCCCAACATCAAATGGCCATTTTTTGTTCTGGAGGAATTTCTGGAGCCACAAACCACCTCTGACCTCTACAGCTACTGCTGCTCCAAGAAATGGGCAAACTGCACCCAACGTGACTCGGGTTTCAGGCACCAAAAAAAATATCCTGCCTGATCTCTCCCTCCTATCCTGCAGCAGTTCTCCTACCTCCAGGCACAGGTCCTTGAGGTACATCAGAATGCTGGAAGCAGATGTCTTCTCCAGCCCACTTGCTTGTCTCAACCACTTGTCAATGTGCTCCTTGTAAAGGTGCTGACGTTTGTTTGAGACATCAAAACTGTAAGACTGAATCAGACCTGTGAAGAATACAAATAACTGTAAGTGTTAAGTAATTTCCCTAACATGAAATAACTGTAAGCAGCTTTCCCAGCATTCCTGCATTACATCCAAATTTCTAAGTTATACTGAGTCATCAAGACTATTTCCAATTACTTTATTAGATGCTCCAAAAAAGAATCTGAGCAGCCTGACCATATAAGAAAGGTTGAATCTTAATAGCCCACTTTAGTTAAACATTTCCAGCTAAGTCACATATTGAAGTTTTTCCACACCTGAAAATATAGAATCTTTCTGAAAATTACTTACTAAAGGTTTAGTGTGTCATTCCCATTGATCTGGTATTCCAACCAGGTGGAAAACTCTTACAAGCTCAGACTTTATTATAGTTCCTTTTTCTCTTTTTTATTTTTTTTCCTAATTGCATTAAAGCCAAGAAGGCAAAAAATTGGAGAAAACAATGCAATTTAAAAAAAAATAGGGGAATCAGGAATCATCCCTTATTATTTTCACAGGAAGATTTGGATTTAACTCTTGGGAAGAGACTCAGCTCACATGACATTTTCACACAACCAGTACATCCTCTCCTATCTGCTGCACCGAGCTGGGTTCAAAATAGCTGAATAGCAATAACTACCAGGCCAGTTGTGGATCTGACATTCAGAATTAAGCAGATGGCAAGCACAAAAATACAGTCTGGGTTAAATACTGACCACATTTGCCAGAAGCACAGACAGAGAAACCCCAGCCACATCCAGATCATAGGCAGAGCACATCCAGATCTACCAGAACAGAATTCAGTATAAATTATTCTGTGCTAATAGTACATGGACATCTGACAGTATTTTTCTTTTTATGCTCTTCTTTTTTTTTTCTTTTNTTTTTTTTTTTTTTTTCCTTTCAAAAGGATGGAATTTCACTCTGCACTGGACTCTTTGGCCAAGAGGTTTTTCCCAAGAGGGTGCAATCCCCTTTCTGATGTGAGTGCCTGACACCAGTCTCCTACCACTCCATCCAGCCACGCTGCCCCCGCGGCGCTGCTGGGTAGGAGGTGATATTTAAAGCCATGCCAAAGGAGCACAACAGGGGATAGGCAGAGCACAGGCAACAGAAGGAGGATTTTGCAAGAGCTCGCCAGGTCACGGTAAACCCCTCCTCTGGCCACATCCAGTGTCCAGCCCGTATGTCTGAAGATCTTTGCTGGAAAGCCTTTGTTATTTATTTGGAAATTTACCGTGGCTGGGGCTCAAATCTGTGTTTTGGAGCCGTTCTTTAGTTGGTATCGAGCACTTCATCCCTCATAAACAGCAATCAAAGGAGGACAGGGAGGCAGGTGATCAATACCAGTGGATGACCTGGTCTCTATAGGAATGCTACTTATACATCAAAAATTTCTACGGAAGAAGAGAAAGCAAGTACATAAGAGCAGTATTTATGAGGTTAAGAGACTCCTACCTTTGGCTAAGCATCAGTAAAAGCCTTGCAGAGAAACTTCTTTGTTTCTGGCACAAATAAATATTTATTATTGCACTGGGGAGAAAAGTACTCTCAAAAAGCCTAACTATTTTAATAAAAAATTTAATATGTTTATTTCTTCCAGACAGGAGATAAAAAGCTGTCAGAGAAATAATGGTTTAAATTACAGTGGGATGTTTCCTTGCCTAATCTTTCTCTTTCCTCTTTCCCAAAAATCTACGTGGCATGCTCAGAAATTTTATTTTTAGTAAGAAATGTCAAGGAAAGACTTTATGGTAAGTGGCTGCTCTCTATTAATTCTTTTGTTATTAAATGTAGGAACATTAATTACCCTTAATCATTTTGGCTCTAGTGTAGATTTCCCACAATAAATTCTTTAAACACATATACAAACCCTATAATCTAATCAAGTAATTTTCTTCTACCTACTTGGAAGGGAGAAAACAGCAAGACTTTTATTGTTATTTCTATTTTTCTAATTCTGAGGAGGTGGAGGAGAAACTGGCAATGGGACCTTTGTAAGAACAGAATAAAAAACCAATAACTATCCCTACAGACAGTGCATGTGCTTCTTAATAATAGTCATGCCTTATAAGAAGCAAAGTACCTTAATAATATGTAACAAAATTCAGTGAGGAAGAGATTTATGCAGCTCTAAGTCATCAAGGAAATATATTGCTCTTCAAAAGCATAGATAATAATAAAACATAGTTTTTCCTCTAGAAAATAATAATAATAAAAATCTAAAATAATTCTGCAGCTATTAGCACAGTTCTTCCTAATGTAGCTGTAATACGGCCCTAATTTCCAGTGCCGACAATAAAAGTTCATATTTAGTCACATAAACATAAGTTTATCAAGATAAAGAAGAAATGTAAAGTTACAAATACAGGTTGCTGCTGTCAAGGTAGTCACGGGAGCTTGTGCTCTGTTGTTTTTCACAGGGTAGCACTGAGCTGCTGAACTCTTTTTAAACCTGTCATCATCAGATTCCCTGATTTTCGTACTGGCAGGTGCATTCTTTAAACCCCAGAGGGTAATTCTGCACAAAAACGTTGTCATTACTCCTCAGAAGCCCTAATTAGAATAAACATGATGAATGAATACACTGCATTTCTCAGAACAAACAAGCTGCAAGCTCCATCTTAAGCACAGAAACCACCGTGTGACTGATTAAGTATGGATGCTGCTTGCCAAATCTCACTTTCACTTTTAAACTTGTAATTGTTCTCAGAATGAAGTTTCCATAATGAACACTTAAAACCATTTACCTCAAATATTGATTTACAACTGGAGGCCTTACATTAATATGTGTCTTAGCCACTTTGGGCCCTAACCACTAATCAAGGTCTGTGCAGGCAGAGGAGAATAACTCTGTGAGGATTCCCTTCAGTGGGACCCTGTGATCCACACATTGCACTTCAAAGTCCAGAGTCAACCATCCAAAATCCAGCAGCTGAATAATTCTGCCACGTTCCAGAAGTTCCTCAAGTCCTCTTCTCTCACCTCATGTGGTCCATCCTTGCACAAGTTTAACAAACAGGTTTTAATCTCTCCATTTGTGCCTTTCCCCACTTCAGACAGCCCCCACTGTTTCTGCCTCTAGGCTTCAGCTTTTCTGCAGCATCTGATCTCCTCCACAAATTTCCTTTTGTTCCCTAAGATTCTGGTGTCCTTTCAGTCTTCTTTGAAGGCATTCTAGATACACAATTGTTTAATATAAAACTCAACCTTCTAAGAAGAGATAGCCAAATATTACTTCCTTCCTTTTTTATTTTCTCTTCCAGAAACTCCCTGAACTGACATAACATTTCACAGCTGGGTCAGTTCTTATATCATAGCCTATTTCCTTTCCTAAACCTGTTGCCTTTGCAGACTGAAAACCACTACTTCCAGCAGGCAGCTCAAAAGTATTTTCAAGTCACCTGCAGCAGAGGCAGCTGCTGAGCTGCTCCAGGGGTCCTAGACCATCTATGTGAGATGATGCACAGATATTCCTGAATTAAATAGTCCTCTAGAGGGGAAATAATGAGGGTCATCACAGGTTAACAGAAATTCCTTACTGGTGGAAATATATTCAAAAAGGAATGGCTACTCCAGTAGTTCCCAGAGATGCACAGAACCTTTGTGGAGAACATCAACAGAGATGCAGGGTGCAATCCTTCTGGACATTGGAACAGGCTGCTCAGGGCAGTGGTGGAGTCCCCACCCCTGGAAGGACCTGAAGGCTCTGTGGATGTGGCCCTTGGGGACGTGGGTCAGTGGTGGCCTTGGCAGTGCTGGGAATGGCTGGAGTCGATGACCTTAGAGGGCTTTGCTTTTTGCCCTTTCTGCTTGGTTTTTTTTTGTTTGTTTGTTTGTTTGTTTGTTTGTTTTGGTTGGTTGGTTGGTTTGTTTGTTTTCTTTCTTTCTTTCTTTTTTTTGGGGGGGGGTTGGGGGTTTTTTGTTTGTTTTTGGTTTTGGTTTTGTGGGGGTTTTTTGTTTGTTT
>VZTR01031757.1:433474-451388 GCA_013400775.1 Chaetops frenatus | reverse complement strand
TTTGGTTTGGTTTGGGGTTTTTTTTGTTTGATTTGGTTTGGTTTGGGTTTTTTTTGTTTTGTTTGGTTTTGGTTTTGTTGTTGTTGTTGTTGTTGTTGTTGTTTTGGGGGGTTTTTTGGTTTTTTCCTGGTGTAAAAGTTCTCAAGTTCTGGACAGCAACAGGTTGCAATGCAGGTTGTTACTCACCGTGCTGAAAAATGTGCTTTGTATATAACCCTAATCAGGTTGCCTGGACCCCTCTCAAAATGACTCGGTAAAGAGGTAAATTCTGAGATATAATTTTCTTCAGCTGTATAAACCCCAGCATTTTTAGAAAAAATAATCTGGGATCACATAGCATACCCATGTGTGATAAGAAAACAAAGAGAAATAAAATCCAAATTTTGAAAATAAACACAGGTTTTTCTTAATTTATCAATTTATCTCAATTTATACCACAGATAGTGAAAACTACCCTTGTCTCAATGTTAGTCCAACACATCCAGAAAATATATATAAAAAAAGGACTGTAATATTTTCCAGTACTGTATTTTTAGTAATTTTCAGTCATTTTATTCAAATCTGTTTCACTAGATTATGGTCACTTTCCAGAAAAAAAAATAACATAGAAAAGAAAATAAAAGTGTAAAATCCAAACGTTTTCAGCTTCTGCTGTAGAAGAGACAAAATGCCTGTGACTTAAAGAACCTGTCACAAGTTATAAGCATAAATAAGACAGTTTCATATCTTCAGGAACAACTTCAAATGCACAGAACAGCCCCCTGGTTTTAATCTTATTTTTTTCCCTTAATAATTGACCTACATAAGCAACCAAATCCTTGGTACACTTTAGTGGCATAATTTAAATTTCTCTTACGTGTACTGTAGAGCTGTCATTGGAGTCCCTAACCAATCATTACGGGAGACTGAGGGCTGGAGTGATGCAGCTTTGGTTGCTGCAGTATTTAGGGAGGAAAAAAAGAAAAAAAAAAAGAAAAAGGAAAAAAAAAAAAAGAAAAACAAAAACAAAAAGGAGTTAAAAAAAAAAAAAAAAAAAAAAAAAAAAAAAAAAAAGAAAAACAAAAACAAAAAGGAGTTAAAAAAAAAAAAAAAGAAAAAACAAACAAACAAACAACCCAACCCTCTAGAAATGAACAACCTGGTGGAGGTTTCAATCCATTAGCAGCACTGAGCTTGCCAGTTCTGTACTGCAGCATTTGACAGGGCTCTGAGCCAGAGATTAAGGCACGTCTCCTGAGGAAGGGAAGGAACAGGAGCTTCCACACTTCATTAAGGATATGTTTTATTTGCAAACTGCCAACCCACAGGGTGGCACTGACTTTTGGGGTCATGGAAAAGGTTGAACTTGTGCACTTGAGCCGTGCCAAGCTGAGTTGGATAATACTCTTAAAAGAGCAAATCAAAGAAAAACGATAAGGAAAATAGGGAAATCCACGATTGCAAACCAACTAAAAAAGGACTTGAAATGTAACTTGTGCTCCAGTCAGGATTTTCCTCCTGAAAAATCGTGCTAAATCAGGACAAGAGCCCAAAACAACAGGGAGTAGTTAACTACAAAATGCATATTCATGCTGTAATTTTTTTATAATTTAAACATACATTCTCGGATTTATTTCACATTGATTGCTTTAAAAAATGTTAATATCCCTACAGAATCGAGCCTTATCTCTATGTGATGCTTTGCCAAAGACTGTACTAGCATTCCACAACTGCACACTTCTTTTTTTTTGCTGAGCTATTGTTGTTTTTTCCTGGCTTGTTTTTCAAAATCCAAATAGAAATACGTAGTTTATATGGTTTAAGGCATAAATCATAATTCCCTCATCATAAAGGGCCAGTTCTTGGAGTCTTTATTTGTTGTTTGCACTGGCAATTTCCCAATCATTTTCACAAGGAGCAGCCTTTGAATAAAGACATGGTTGCCAGTAAAGGTAAATTTTCTCTATTCCAGGAAAAAAGAGCTTTAACAATAATTATCCGGGTTAGGTTCCAGATTCTGTGCACTGACATCAACAGGATGGTTTGCAATGAAAGGTGTTCAATGTCTAAAGGTAAGAAAAAAGAGCACCCATGGGACCATCACTGGGAAGCTTGCCTAAGAAGAGGTAAATTACATTTCTGGAATATGCGTGACCTATTTCCTTGGCTTTTCAGAGTGCCAATAGTGAACACCAATGAAGCTGTGAGTTGCTCTGCCTGTGCACCCACCTGGTACAGTTGCAAACAGCACTACAGCCACTGCAAAGCTGGCAGAGGGGAAGGTCTACTTCTGCCAAGATCAAAGCTCATGGCTCTGTGTCATCTTCAATGCTTAAAGAAATCAAATCAACTACTTTTATTTTTAATCTGTAACCAAAAGAAGACCATTTATAGGCAGAAAATGCTTCTGCTGTGTGTCTTTCAGTACTTAAGAAAATATGAATTTGATAACCTATTGTTGCACAGAACAGCAGGAATTTTTAAAGTACATCAGGCTCAGTCACCTCAGTGGAATTTCTTCCTTTTTTTTTTTTCCCCTTCTTTTTTAAATGCATGCAGATCTCAGGGTATTTTGTTTCACATGTCCACATACGGGTTTACCAACCACAGTTGACTGGAGGTTCTCCCCTGCTGAACTTCCTGATTTTCCCCATTTCACCACCTTTAATGATGTTTTCAGCTAGAACTGGTACTTTTTGTGTAGCCCAAAATGACAAGATGTCATGGGAGTCAGAATTGGCAGCAAAAGTAGCACCCTGGCTCAGCCCAGGCATTGGCTTTGGGAAGCATCTTTAATGAGATCAATGGAATATTTGCTTTGCCTCTCCTGTCTTTAGAGTCATGCAGAGTAGGGAAAGCCAACAGCTGCAAAGATACTGGTTTTTTGTTTGTTTGTTTGTTTGTTTTGTTTTTTTCCCCCTTTCAGGATAACCAAATTTGTGACCTGTGAAGGAACAATTAAACTATTTGTAAAGCTGAGATGAATAAAATCATCAGCCAAAATAGAATGCTCACCCAGAGGAGAATCATGGCATCTCCTCTTAGTCTTAAGAGTTGAGAGGGAACCAGGGATTGAGAAAAATATCAAAAGCTTACAAGAGAGAACTTTTGAACTGTTGGCCAATTCTGCTTTGCTCCTATAAATTTTCCTCGCTTGCCATGTTCCTTTTGCATGAAAAAAAAAAGAAAAAGAAAAAAAGAAGAAGGAACAACTAACAACAAAAACACCAAACCTATAACCATTAGTTAGCTCTGTGGTGAGGTGTTCGTCTGCCAACCTGAGGTCAGAAGCAGAGCTGGGATCCCAAGAACGAGGCTTTGTATTATAGCATTGTATTTTTGATGCGGTAGTTGAGAGTCAATTACTGTTTCCATTATAAACCCTGTTTTCCAAGGGTTTATACCTCAACCATTTTCATTTTCATCGTGCTGAACTCGGCATATGAGCATTATGGGTTCACCATTTTTAAACAGACCAAATGAGGTTGGCCCATTTTTAGATACTGAGTAGTCAGATACTGTTTGTCAGTTGGTTTTGATTTTTATTCTTTGAATTTCACAAACTATAGTTTCACTTTTAAAACTCCATTACTTCTGAGAATTAGTCCCTGCTGCTGGGTTTGATACCTCTCAGCACTTCTAAGAAAAAATTAATTACATTTTTTTGTAAATAAAAAAGCCTGTTGACAAAGCTCTCCCTTTAAGAGCTGATTTTCTTCGTGTAATTTCAGATGCTGAGGCTCCCAAGCCATATGTCCCTGCAGAGACTGGTGCACATCAAGCCACTTTTGCAGTTGAGAGGTGGATTTTAGCCGAGTAACTTACCTCATTTTGGAAAACTGGGGGCAATGCATCAATTCAGAGGTCAACATCTCCAGTCATAATCTTTCCAGTGACTTCAGAAAGCTTTGGACCTGAGAGACCTGGAGGAATTGTCTCAGTGTTTCCCCCACCAATGACTCAAGGCTGACTGTGCAATGTGGGGCAGAGGGAGAGCTGTCTCCCGGGCCAGGTGAAACCCAGGATGGAGTGTACCCTTGATAAAGACCAAAATCCAGATGGCCACTGGCTGCCGAGCCCTCCATCTGGGGCTGCGTGTCACTCAGTAATTGCACACAGCAGATGCTAATTGCTTAAAAGCTTCTTCAGATTAGAAAACTCACTTTGCCAAGGCCACAACGAATATTTTTCTTTGACTTCAATTTCCATGCATTCCTTCCACCTGAATTTCCTGGATTTTTTTGCTATTAATTGAAGATAGCTGGAATCACGGGGCAATGACACAAAAGTTTCGCAATTTGGCTGCAGCACTGTTGGACTGACTCACATTCTGTTCATCCCTGTGAACGCCTGTTTCTGCAGAAAAGGTTTGTTTCCTCTGAAGTACAAAGAACTCAAAGTTCATTTTTACTAGAAAGGTTTCTGGTATTTTTCCCCAACAGAACTGCTCTATAATCTGAAAGCAGAGTGGAGTCCGCTCTCTGTGAGCCAGATCTCTACTTTTAAGGTGATCAGTAAAACCTTTAGCTTCTAAAACACAATTTCACTTAATTTTTAGCTCTAAATCATTCTCAGAGTACACCGGTAAGATCTGCAAGTTGGATCATACTAATTTTCTTCATTGGGAAAATGAATCACAGCAAAGTTGTGACTCACCTAGAACCACACAGAGGATCAGGGGCAGAGACAGGAGGAGAACAAACATTCCAATTCCCACTGCCGTGGGTTGCTTTCCCAACACAAAAACTGAGCAGAAAGCAATTAGATTTTGATGCAAGCTTTGCTGTTGGTAATCGATTTCAGTAAGTTGTAGGGCAAACCCCTATTTCTCACTCATTCTGGAGGAAGCCACACGATTGTGTCACCTCTCCTTACATCCCCCCATCACAGCAAGGTGAGGCACCCAACCAGAAGACAACACCCAGCTGTATCACTACTGCAGTTTACATCATATTGTCAGGTCAATCCAATTTTTCCCAGTTGTGATTTTCAGGATGCATTTCAGGGGTGGAATGCAGAGTTTTGGGCTGCCATCTTCCCTTTCACCCTCTGTGTAAGATCACCAAGGGCTCTATGTGCACAGAGTGCTTGCCCAGATCATGTTTTTGTGAGCACTGACAAGAAGAACTTTCTTGAAAGCTATCAAAGGCATCCTCATTATCCTTTATGGGCTGTGTAGAAAATGTCTCCACTATTAGACATTTAACTGGAGTGCAGCAGAATGATTTTGCTGGCCCCCTCCAGTTCTTTGGGTAAAAGCTCTGTTCATAATCAGTTTCTGCTTTTTTTAATGACCCTCAAGAGGTCCCTTCTGGTACACTTCGGTTCCCTTTCTAGTGTCCCATTGATTTTACAGACTTTAGGAACTTGCTCTTAACCTTCTGCTTTTTCCCTGGATCACTGCTGAATGATTAGGCACTACACAGCCCTTTGTTACCCAGTACACTGAGAGTGATATCTGGAGAATTAAAACACCAGTTACAATAACATTTGCTGGGGAAAGAGACTGTTCTTCTCTCAGGGCTATTGACCCCATTTATGTGCATGATTTTCTAAGAGGACAAGAATGACTTCAGACTCAGGGAAAAAATACAGGGCAATCTGTTTGAGGAAAAGATTGAAATCCGCTCAAGAGCCTATGCTTATACTGTGAGTTTTAGCAGCAGAAGTGGAAGCATTTAGTATTGGGAAGGATAGGCCAGAGCGTGGAATATGGTGGGCAGTGTGCAAGAATAAAAAATAAGAGATTAAAGAAGAGGATTTTAAAGGATTTTCCAACTAAAGTGTTTCCAGTTATCTGATTTGATTCACATGGAGCCACAGCAGTGCCAAAAATGCATGCTTGTTGGGTTTTTTTGAAGTTGGAGAAGTTTGAGAATTACTTCTTAAGACATGCCAGGTAAATTCAAAGAGAGGGATGCTTGGTGCAAGGACATCCTCCTAACCACAGAATAGCAGTGCCACAGGCTGTGATTAAATGTGCTGTTCCTCCCAGAGACTCTGATCCTTCTCAGATGCTCTCATTTCACCCAAATCCTGGNCCACACACACACACACACCACGGGCAGTGACTTTCCCATGCAATTTTAGAACTTTTTTTCCTTTGCCATGTCCTCCCCGAGTACCACATCAAACTTTTTCAAAGTAGATCAGTTCTTTGAGAAAGATAAAGGATTGAGCTCTGATATCACCCTGCAAACCTCCCCATCCCCCAGTATTTTCTCAGGAGGGTGAAGTTCAGGAAACTCCATTTGCATCAACAGGTTTGAACCAGAGTGCAGAGAAGGCTGCAGCCCAATTACTGCCCACCCTGGGCTGCTGCTGCCTGGCTGAAAGATGCTGGGAAGGGAGGGGGGAAAGAAAACACCCAAGCTTAAAACCAGAGAAAGAAATCTCATCGTTGTTGTGGTTGTTGAGATGCCAGCTGAAAAGGAATCATTATACAGAGGCTGATACTTTCAGGGGGAGACAGAGGACTCACCCGAATGATCCCAGTTAAGGGCCTTAACAGAGAGGAGGCTTTAACAGCTCTTTGGAACTGGTGAGCCTCCCTGCTTGGCTGGGTTTGAATTGTGTGTTACTGCAGTAACATTCACAAATAGGGACACCCCTCCTCTTAAAAACTGTTTGCTCCTGAAATAGCAATGCAATTGAGCAATATTTTGTATCAAGACAATTACATTGTAGTATTATTGTAGTCTTAGTACCTCATTAAAACAAAAAAATGTTAAATCCTTGTTTTGTTGAACACAAGAGATGAATAGTAAATATTGATTTAGAATGAATGCAAACATTTCCCTAGGAGTGGATAATTACAGCCTTTCTATGCAAAACACTTATATTTGAAGAAGCACTTCACTTACTTTGCCATGTGGTATACATTCTTTAGTACATTTTAAATTATACGTTGTCCTGGACAGTGTCTGCTCTATAATTTCTTGTGTCTCTACACCAGAGTCAGTATGTAATTTTAAACTGCAAACTTTCTGCCAACGAGAAGGGGAGAACAAGCTTAACTCTTTCCCCTTAGCTGGGCTCAGAAATCAATTCAGACTGCACACAGAGTGCTACGGCCAGCCAGCTCAGGGCTCGAGCAGCAAGGAACGAGTTCAGAGTAGCTGGAATTTAACAAAGATGCTGCTCCCAGCAGTCCCCGTTCTCACACGGCATTTTCTGATTACGTCCGAGCCTCCATGTGCTCCAGTTCCCAGCCAGATCACAGGGAGTCCAAAAGTTTGAACAAAAAACTCGACTTCCAGAGAACTCACAAATGAACGGAACATGTGAAAAAGGGTGATGGGGTTGAGCACATTCAAATGTGTATCTCAAGGAAATAATTTATTCTACTTGTTTGGGCGTTCAGATGGGCAGCTCCTTTGCAGACTGACATGGGAGAGACTCAGCTCTTTCCAAGGAGGGTCAGGCATCCATATGGTGCTTCATGAAAGTAGGGGACAGGTTTTATACTCCAAACCCTATAGCTCTTGTCAGCCATTTTAAACTGTGTACATCTATTAGGTTGAAAAACTGGAATATTAATTCATAATCAGGCAACACGAATGTGAACACTGTGTGCCCCTGTAGTAGCTTGAGAGATTAATCCAAATGAGTTATGAATTTTGTTATCTTATATAACCACAAGCACTCTCACTGCATATATTTTATGGGCCAAGTTTTCCAAACCTGGGACCTTCTACCTAAATGACTTTTTTTTTTCATAAATATTCACAGCCTCATCTCCCCATCCCAAAACAAAGAAAAGCTTAAATGGATGTTCAAACTCATCCTAGTTTAAGCAGCATTTAAGGATGCACTTGGAGTCCCTTGGCACATCATGCAAGGAGAGGGTGCTGTGTGTTGCTGGATGCAGAGACTCCAGGCCCCACAGAAGATTAGAGAGTGTGGTTAATTTGTTGCAGCAATGAGCAGAGCAATGGTACTCAAAGGAAGAGCAAACAGGCGCTGAATGTGATTCCAGACATTGACCACAAATTGCATTGACTAACCCAGCTCTGGATAAAGCACAGCCCTGGCAGGAGGCTCTTACATGTGCCACATACTCTGGATGTCTCCAGCTTTCTCTGTAAAACTTTACAAAGCAGGCTGCAGCTACAGGACAAGAGGAAGCTGGCTCAGGCTGTGCCAGGGGAGGTTCAGGTTGGACATTGGGAAGAATTTCTTCACTGAAAGGGTGGTCAAGATGCCCAGGAGGTGGTGGNATTTTATGGGCCAAGTTTTCCAAACCTGGGACCTTCTACCTAAATGACTTTTTTTTTTCATAAATATTCACAGCCTCATCTCCCCATCCCAAAACAAAGAAAAGCTTAAATGGATGTTCAAACTCATCCTAGTTTAAGCAGCATTTAAGGATGCACTTGGAGTCCCTTGGCACATCATGCAAGGAGAGGGTGCTGTGTGTTGCTGGATGCAGAGACTCCAGGCCCCACAGAAGATTAGAGAGTGTGGTTAATTTGTTGCAGCAATGAGCAGAGCAATGGTACTCAAAGGAAGAGCAAACAGGCGCTGAATGTGATTCCAGACATTGACCACAAATTGCATTGACTAACCCAGCTCTGGATAAAGCACAGCCCTGGCAGGAGGCTCTTACATGTGCCACATACTCTGGATGTCTCCAGCTTTCTCTGTAAAACTTTACAAAGCAGGCTGCAGCTACAGGACAAGAGGAAGCTGGCTCAGGCTGTGCCAGGGGAGGTTCAGGTTGGACATTGGGAAGAATTTCTTCACTGAAAGGGTGGTCAAGATGCCCAGGAGGTGGTGGAGTCACCATCCCTGGAGGTGTCCGAAGAATGACAGGATGTGGCACTCATTGCTCTGGTTTAGTTAAAGAGGTGGAGATCCGTCAAAGGTTGGATTCAGTGTTCCTGGAGGTCTTTTCCAACCTTAACGATTTTATGTTCTATGATTCTACAGGTCTGACATCCACACACGTACACCAGCATACCCATGTTTGCTCACAAAGCACATTCCAGTGTTACTCCTGCTTGATTTTTAGCCAGAGAACTCATTGACTATCTACTACTGTACAAAAGAGTGAAATATGGGTTTAAGGAAATATTGTTTTAGGGAAGAGGTGGAGAGAGGGGGAAGAAACCAGATAAATTTGAAATAAAATAGATATTACTATTTCAAAATAATTCCCTGGACAGGGGAAAAGGGGAGAATGAAGGAAAAAAATAAAAAAGGCGTATCAAAATACAGCAAGTTCTAACTGAAACAGCAAAAGGTTGCTGGAAAAAAGCAATGAGATGCTGATGCCCTTTTTTTTCTCCTAGATCTTTCCCATGAGCCTCACACTTCACCCACCACCAAGCCCTTTCCACACCGAGGTTTTATCCAGCAGCTGATCAGAAGACACATTTCCCTAACGTGTGCTTCCTTAGGCACAGCTTTGTACTTCCCGAGAAGCTTAGCAGAGCATTAAGGCAAGAGACTTCCATCCTGTGGGCAAAGTTATGTGTCTACAAGGAAAATATTCAACCTCCCCACTTGGCACCTACCCCTGTGCTATTTGGAGGCAGCCCCATCTCCACAGCAGCACCCAGGATAGTCCTGCTCAGAGCAGCTGAAGAAACCTTCCACTGGAATTTACTGGCTTTAAAATTGCCTCTTCCCTTTGCCCCCTATTCCAAGGATTTGCATAACCATAGGGGGAAAGACGACACGAGATAAAAATAAATGTGGCCGCTGCGGATCCAAAATCAAGGGGAAAGTGTCAGGGCAGTGTTTTGCTTTGGGTTTTAGTGGAGACAAAATAACTGAAACTCCTAGGAAAGATAACTTATGACTAAGAAAATTCCCTGAGCAATCAGAGGATGTGTTTTCAGCTTTTTTACATTCTAGTTTTATTTTCTCACAGCAATGAAATAGGATGAGATCGGAGTCCCATGACCAAGCTGGCGCGAACCCCGCACCCTACCTGGATAATCACGGACTGTAAATCATCATTTTATAAGAATTTAACTTTTCAGCTTCCAACATAATCAAACGTAGTGGTGAGGGGGCCACTAATCACGACAAAAAATATACTTCAGCTTCTTTCTTGAAGTGCCAACTCCAATAAGTTCTCCGAGTGAAATTAAATGCGTGCTCTTGTTCCAAACCACAGTTTCCCCCTGGGATGGCCCGATCTCAAGTGGGGGCTGAAAGGCCAGTTGTACCACAGCCCAGGGTTACACCCATTTTTGCAGGTTTTTTTAACTACTGCATGTAGTATAAGTTGTATCCCAGCCCACTCAGTGACTGTGCTTTCCAGCATTGGTAATAAAAAAAGATGTCTTCATAGTTTCCACATTCCAGCACTAACGAGTGGGCCAGTCCATATCTTCCCTCGGTTTCTCACAGTTTTGTGTTTGTTTGCTTTAAAGGCTTCTCTGCAAAGCTAAGGGCAGAAAAGAAAGAAAGATCTGGTGTGTGGCGTAAGTGACGGTTGGCGCCGAGTCTGAGAACAGTAACAAAGAGTCATTTTAGAGTAGAAATTAAAGTGGAAAAGACCCATTAATCCATGTGCTGCGTGTCCCTGCCAATGTGAGGGTGCTCCACTGAGTGATGCCTTTCTGCAGCCTCAGCACCGAGCTCCCTGCTCCTGCCACCAGCGCCGAAATCACAACATTTGAGTGTGCAAAATACAGCCCTCGACATCCCAAACCCTCAAGGAGGGTGCTCTACTTCCTAAGGTCTCCTAGAGACCGAGCATCTCCTCTCCAGTTCTGCAGGGGGCTGGGAGGACCCTGCTCCAGCCAGTCCTCCAGCCCTGGTGCCGGTGTGCCAGCTGCTGCCCTGCCACCGCGCCGGCCAAAGCAAACATCACACCATGCACATTTATAACAAAAAGCGGAGCACAGGCCAAACACAATGCCCTCCTAGTGGGAGGAAGTGTGGAGACAAGACTTTTTCCCTTTTTTTTTTTTTCCCTTTCTTTTTCCTCCCCCTTCTTCTTGGAAGGGAGGAGAAATGTTTCTTGGCTCCTCACTGTGAAATAGAGCAGTGCAAGGGAAAGGGAGAAAATCCAGGCACTGGCTTCTGCAGATATCGATCTCTGTGCACTCTGAAGTGGATTGTGACCTTTGGCAACCTCACCCTCAGCCAGAGAGAGGGGTCAGGGAAGACTGTCTGAGATGGAAATAGCCATTTTAGTCACTTTTTAACCTTGCAGTTCCTCACAGGGCATGAAATCCTGGAGATCATACAGGTTGTGCAACCCAAGGGAAGTGCTGCAGCAGGGTGGGCAAATTGGAAGGAAAGGGTGGAGTGGGGTCAAGTTTTTCCATCCCAGTTCCCAGATCATCTCCAGAAAGTTGATGGCATAGAGGGGAGTTAGAAAGGGTGAAGTCCTTTGCCTTTGGCATCAGTTGGATGTAGAGGCAAAAGAGAACAGTGGAAGCACGAATGGGCTCACACTATNTTTAAAAAAAAAAAAAAAAAAAAAAAAAAAAAGTAATTTTATGCTTTAACAATACTGGCACTCAGGAAAGATGCAGTTCTTGAAAGCTGTCATGTGTTTGGGACTCCAGTATTCCCCTCCAGACACATCCATCCTCCATTCACAGCACTGATGGCCAATGCATTCAGGGCTAACCCTGCACATTCCTGATCCCCGGGACCCGCTCTGCGTGTGCAGAAGGACTTCTCACAATGCAGGCAGTTGATCTGCACACACTGCAGGCTTTGTCCAGGACTTCTCCACGTCAGGCATCCAAACTGGAGCTGCCGAAGTCCGGAAACAGCTCAGACAAATAGCTAAAACACTATTTCTCTGTATGCAGAGTATTTTTAAGCAGAATAAGGGCACTTGGATTATCCCGGGTGTGTAGGGGAACAAACTTAAAAGTCCATGATGAGGGTGTAAGCACTCAGCAGACAGGTCAGCCAGGAAACAAGCCTCTGTATCAAATGATAATCATGCCTAGGAGAAACAAATCCGAATTTCTTAAGCAGGGAGAAGGCTCGAAGGACTGGTGGAGACAGTGCTTACCATACGAAAGTGTTAACAAGCAGTGAAAGAACTGAAGCGCATCTAATTAAAAATGCATACCAAGGCATAAAGACAGAGTATAAGAGTAAACAAATGGCAGAGACCAGATTTGTTTGCAATAAATGAAGAGGAAAACACCACACAATGCAAACTCATCCAGCACAGAGGATATGGAGGGAGGCGGGCAGGGAAAGGCACCGCTCTGCAAAAACCTCCCAAAGCAAAGTGCAAGGCAAGGGAAAAGCACGTGGCACACCCGAGCATGGATGAGGGGGACAAAGGGGTGAAAGTGGTTCCAGGACACCATCCCTGGGAGGAACATTTGCCGTTTCCAAACAGGTACCACTCTGCAATATGGTTAGACCAAAAGAGGCTGCCAAGCAGAGCTCCAGCTCAGCATACGAGCAGGCCACCATGGGACACAAAGCAAAACAAGGCCTTCTGGGAAACATTTTAATATTTCTGCTGAAAATTATCTAGAGACAGGCAGGAAGATACTGATTTGGTCCAGGAGGTTGGGGCTGTCCTGAAAGAGCCATTTCTATTTTACTGGCTGGATGCACAGAGTTTGAGCCTATTTACATGAGTGGCACTGCCCCATCTGCTTTGGATTTTCAGAAATAAAAAGGTCTTCAAACCTTAGAATTATCTGGATTGGAAGGGACCTTAAATCTCATTCCATCCCCTGCCATGGGCATAGACACCTTCCACTGTCCCAGATTGCTCCAAGCCCTGTCCAACCTGGTCTTGGGCACTGCCAGGGATCCAGGGGCAGCCCCAGCTTCTCTGGGCACCCTGTGCCAGGGCCTTCCCGTCCTCACAGGGAAGATGTGCCATTAGAAGAGCTCTTGCATCTGGGAATTACTGACACCCTCCACTGCTGGTGTGTTCATCATTCCTGATTCTGAACAGGCCTGGAAAACAAAGCCCAGAGCTCTGCCAAGATTTGCTATGTCACACCTTAGCCACAAGGAAAACATGGACTCTCCAGGGCCAGCAGGAACTCGGGCCCATTGGCAGCAGCTGGTCCTGTCTTCCCTCACCCCAGTCACGAGGCCACCTTCCTTTCTTCAACAATTTTCTTTCTTTTAGGTCCTGCAGCACCGAACAATGGTGATCACACCATTTCCCAGAAGCAGCATTTGCTTGATTACTGCAGAGCACTGTCATCTGTTTGTTTTTTCAACACATGATAGGCCACTGCTTTCATCCCCTTGGGGTTCCCAGCCAAGCGCAGTTCCCATCCAAATGGGGATAAAAGTTCAATTTTATTTCACGGTTTTGTCTTCCTTACAACAAATCTTTTCTGACAGTGTTTTCTGACTGCTAAACTGTTCCGTTTTGAGCGATTGATCTAAAACATCTGTCTTTGAGGTTAAAAGCAACGTTGCAGGGATACTGTGATGCTATTCCAAAGGTGTGGAAGTTTCTGAACACCAAAGTAGTAAGCAACAGGAGGGGACTTTTAGGAAAACTCATGCACCTCACCAGTTGGATTTTGCAGTGTGCATCTTTCCCCGGAAGGTTTTGCCAGCTGCCACATAATACAGGAAGTCGTGCTTCAAAATATTTAAGGTTGCATTTCTCACCATTTCCTCCTTATCTTTCATAAGAGTCACATTTTAAAATGTCAGCCTACATATGGGAATGTTTAATCTCAAGGATGCTGATCCTTTGGGAAACTTTTTTAATCTTCTCCTAAAGTTAGGGATTTTGTTGGGTTTTTTCCCCCCCCTTTGCTTCTCTCTCCTCTTAATGGTTTGCTTCTGTTTGGTCTGTACCTTGTTTCTTAGCTGCTTTTAAATTCCCAAGCTGTTCTCCTCTTAAAGAGGACTTATATACACCTCTTGTAACACTATTGAAGGAGGGAGTATTACCTCCCCTTGATATTTTAATTTTCCAAGAAATGCAATAAAATTATAAAACAACAAATTTAATTCAGAACATTTAAACTGTGAAAGTTTGTGTGCAATGGATGCACAGTGTTAGTTCTGCAATGGGCCTGAATACCAATCCTAACGTTTGGCATTACATTTTTGTTTAAATTCCATTACTTCCGCTTGCCTGTATTTCTGCATTTATTTTTAGTGCGTGTGTTCCTTACTGCCAATTTAAATTCATTTAATGTTAGGCCCACTACAGTTTTTCAGTACCTTTCTGTTATATGGCTGTATAATTAGCTTTCCAAAATATGATTTATTTTAGTTGAGTTAAGTTTTGGCAAGAGAGCAGGGGGCATGGGGGGTTCTTCAAGCACAAATTTACTACTGGCAACACTGCTATGAATGGCATGGAGACCAGCATCAGAAATCCATCTTATTCACAGAAAGGGCAAATCCACTGGGGATTAAGTGTAGCCCCTCTCCACCCTCCCCTTCACTGTCCCCCTTGGCTAGCCTCCATTTACCAGCTCAGACATGGAACTGGGACTTATTCCTTGATTCAGAAAAAGGAGCTATTAGAAGGCAACACCAGTTCCGAGTGTGCTGGACTCCATCCAGGCAAAATTTGTTCATTTCTTAATAATAACAACATTGCATCCTTCTAGGTCATTAATAAATAAAGGGTTTGGAAGGGCAATAAAAGGATTTTTCATTTTTCCTTTACTAAATGAAACTATTGCTATAAAGGCCCTACATAATTCACAGTAACCTGTGGTATCATAATAAACTGTGTTCTTTGGCCCCAAGCTCATACAGTGCTTAAGAATATGTTCAACTGAGGGAGTGAAAGTGACTCCCATTAAGAAAAATAAAAAGAGATATTTCCCTGCCTTTTGGGGAGAACATATGTGTCAATATTTGGATATTGGGGCACCTGTGCACCTTGACTCTTGGAAACAACCACAGTGAGGTCAGTAACAATCAAAAGTACCCGATTCTGCATAATGTAGAAGATATTTTATGTGAACCTTTCTTCAGAAAGCTCCTAATCACATCAGGAATGGACTTGGGATATCTTCCCCCACAAAACCAGTGGACCAAAAAAAGCAGCCATCTTTAACAATTGTGCCAGAATTTCTCCTTCAGGCTAAAGGACCTGTCATCTTTTGTGGTTGGGAGCAGTACTGGACACGAAATAAAAAGCCCGTATCACACAAAAAGCCCTGCCAGCAGGTCCAAAAGCTAAAATGAAATAAATTTGATTTGCTATAATGAAACTGAAAATATATCTATCTATTTAAGTTGACATCAACAGACACCCATCCCACTTATCGATGTTCTCTTTTGGAATATTAATCCACATGCAGGAATGCCATCCTGAACCTTCAGAAAAAGCCATCACACTCACACTTTTAAGACACAGTATGACCCTGATGGGTCCTGCCCTGCATCCAGCTCATCAGACCCTCCAGGAAGAGGTGAGGTTTCATGGTGACAATGTGGCTGTGGAATGGGGTCAGCTGCTGCCCCTCCCAGTCTCACCTTTCCTGTGTGGAAAACAGGATGTCACTCAGTGGTGTCTCATGCCTTTCCCCCAGCCAGACTGAGAAATGGGGACACTGCACATCCTCTTACACCACTCAGCTGCAAAACTGGTGTGGGGCTTTGAATAATTAAGAGGAACGACCAGCCGTGGCTGCTTACAGGAGTCATCAGGAGAGATTAGCTGGAAGCAAGTACTGATGCTCTTAAACTTCTTATGTCTACAGATGGCCTTGTTTTTTTTCCCCCCCCTGTTTCATTTAGCACCAAACCCTCCAGGTGCTTACAGGGCAGAGCTGTACCAGGGGCTGGTGCTCAGTCCTGCTCAGGGACTGCCCCACTGCAGCTCTGCTCCCCACCTTGGCATAACTGCCCCACCTCCACGGTATCAAGTTCAAATTCCCTGGATTTTGTTTGCTGTGCCATAAAAAGAACATGGTAGCTGCAGTCCATCATGCTAAATCATTTTAGCACCTCCTTTACCCTACATAGACTCACAGTGCTGAGAGCACATTTGTATTTTTCTCCTGCTGCTTTGGATTTATACAAAAAATGCCCCAATTTCCATTTATTTGTGACAGAATATTGCCTGTCTTCTTGTTTTATCTTTTCAGCTCAAGAAAAATAACATAGGACATGATCACCACTAACAAGACAGCACGTTCTATATAACTTCTCCCGCTGTGTTGTTTTATTTACCAGCTTTCAAATCCCTAACCTTCCTCTCTCCAGCTTCCTTTTAAATGAAAGGGTCCTCTTGTCTCTGTGAAGTTCTTATCATCTGCACTGGTTTCGTGTTAAAGTTTCAGCATCCATTTAGTCAGTGATGGTTATTCTGCCTAATGACTCCTATACCCCTGTTAATACTCTTTTATCTGGCTCTAATATTTTAAGATCTTGCCTAATATTAATGCTAAATGCTAATATTAAAGATTTGCTACTAATATTTTAAGCTCTTGCTGGTAGTGTACTAATGTTTGGGGAGGTGCTTGGGAGATCATTGTATTGGAAGGACTGCTGGATGGATTTTAGCAGCCTTTATGAGTATTGCATAGAAATCTAGGCAAAATAACTGGAATAGAGGGACAGGTTTTAGCAATTTATTTATGGAGTATCCTGCCAGCAATGAGCTCAGAATCAGGTTGAAAATGTACGTGTGTGTGTGTGGGCATGTGAGTGTGTGTCTCTCTGCGTCTCTCCAATAAACCAGAAAAGAGAAAAATAATCCCAGTTTGAGGCAAAGGTGGGGGACACCTGCAGCCTCTCCTCCACCGGGTTACAGCCAGGGCTGCCACTCCAGGTGATGCTACAGGCACAGGGAAGGAGGTGGCTGCTGTCCTGAAGGAATCCCAGCCTTCAGTATTACCAATTCACCAATTTTTTCTATGTACCTGCAGACAGCCACATCTATCTCTTGGCGATAGAACGTCCTAAAGATTTACAGAGGACTAGGGAAAAAGAAAAAAGAAAAGAAAAAAATTAAACTAAAACCTTCCATACTTCAGCATCAGTTTATTAACACGAACCTCTGCCACATGCAAAGGGAGAACAGAATCCATTCTGCCTCTGAAGAACCACCTCCTCCACTAAAAATAAAATACAGTGCAGCATTTATTTCAGCACGGTTTAAGAGTTAATGAAAGATTTGCACCTGTACAGCTGTTGCAGACTGAAACGAGCTTGTGGAGGGAATGTGTTTTCTGGTTGAGACAGTTGTAAATGCCTTGAGTAAAAACACTGAGGACTGCTAATGGATAGGTTTATTTTAAAGCATGCCATCTGCTATCAATCATAGAGAAGTATAGGAAGCAAGTTTGGCTGTGCTCCCTCCTTGTGAGCCTGATAAAGAAAGGGCTGTGGTACTCTGGAACATTTAGTACTCAAGAGAATAAAACATCAAACCTACTCAGCAGCTCCACTAACAATAATAAAAATGCCTCTGCCTAAAGGTGACATTCTGAATTTACGATTATTTGTGTCTATAAAGTGTATTCTTTGGCTCCTGACTCATTCTGACTGTCTCACTACAAGAACAATACATTAAGCCTGCCTGAAGTAAATGGAAATCCTATCCTTTTATTAAACCAGCAGCCAGTACCTGAGATGTTCTAATGCCCTGTAGGACCCAAAGAAGGTTTTCTGCTCTGAGTGTTAATTCTTTTGGTAAGATTAAAGTCAACTGCAGAGAAAATGCTTATTTTGTGCACCCAGAACTAAGCCCTACTCCAGGTAAATGTAGTTTTAAAAGAATAAGAATAATAAAAAGAAAACCCAAGGCAGACTCTGAATATGCAAATATGCCAAGCAAAGGCTGCAAAAACTACAATTTACCCTGATAGCTCATATTTTATGCTACTTAGCATTTGAGACAGGAAAAGATTATGCTGTAAGAACCTACCCAGGAAAACCATGCCCAAAACTCCCAAAAGGTGTGTGCCAATCTTCCTTCCTAGCACTGAACTTCACATCTGCTGAGATTCTCTAGAACTGAATCCAGGGATTTTTTTTTATATATATA
>VZTR01031757.1:403446-433408 GCA_013400775.1 Chaetops frenatus | reverse complement strand
AAAAAAAAAGGCAGTTGGAAGATGCAGAGCTACTTCCCTGAAATACACAAGCATTTGGTTTAACTTCAGAGGGATGAATCATTCCCCTGGCTAACACCACATCCCTCTTCCCTCACTCACACTCTGGTACCCCTCCGATCAGGGGCTCTTGAGCCTGCCTGCTTAAAAATAATTAAATATATAACACTTCTTGGCAAATTCACCAGGTATAAAAAAACCACTTAGCAATGAAGCACACCGGATCCGATCACACTGGGCTCCTATCTGCAGCTTAACAAAATTCCCTTGCAAGCCTGCTGCTGATGGAAAGCATTGCTGTGGAAGCTTGGGGAAAACCCACCTGGTGATCAAGCTCATGAGCCTAATTAAAGTTAATAGAGAAATTAAAAGTGGGAGAAAACATTAGAGCAGCAGCATGGGGAAAAAAAAAACTGATTAAGCACTAGGAATAGAAAGAAGATAGAAAGCAATGGGAAAAGTGAGCTTTTCTTTGAAGTCTGCTCTGGAAAGTGACAGTGATTTCTTTCAATGTCCCCCACATCCAGAATTCTTTACACAGTGGGCCATAGGTTCAAGCAGAAAAACAGAAAGCAGAAGTTTAGACTTATGAAGTTCACAATATTAAATCGAGGCTGATTTTGTGTTGTATTCACCATTTTGGTCCTCAAGAGCTTCACTGTCTCTAAAGTCCATAATCAAATGACCACTGATCTCAAAGGATAACTTTAACTTCCTTGTCTGAGGAGCAAAAGAACTGAGAAATAAGTTTCTGGGGCAGGGTAAAAACTAGTGCATACTTGGAATGAGTAAAATGAAAGATCATGAAAAAAAATTAGGAGATTATAGAGACAGAGGAAAACCACAAAGATAAAGCAGGTTGCTCTCTGGGGAAGTGGATAAGCTCTGAGCATGTTGGGAGCAGTCTGCATGGTCACTTGGCTGCAGAAACACAGAAATACTGGAAACAATGGGGAAATAGAGGAAGGCAAAGCTCAACTAACAGGAAAAACTGGAAAAGAGGCAGTTATCAAGACTTCCATCCTCAGCAACACCTGGGAAATCACTCCCTGGAGATTCTTCTCACCTCTAGGCAAGGATTTCCAAATAACTCCCTTTCAAGTGCAACACCCCAACTCATAAGGAAATAAATATCAATGACCATCTCTCATTACTGAGCTCTGTACCAAAACCAGTCTGTTCCATGCTCCAAGAAGAGGGACAGCAAGTCACACAAGGGCACATCATAACACCGAGGTGATGGACCAGTCACAGCCATTAAAACCTCCAGCAAAAAGAGTTCACCAAAACTCCAGTTGAACAAAAAATTATAATAGCACTGAAACTTTCACAGGAATCATCGCTGTTTCTAAAAAAAAATCTCATTGCCAGGATTTTAAGTGTGGGATGAGGGGTTTGGATAGCCAGAGGAAAGACAGAGGAAGCCAATCCAGACTCACCCATAGCCCGATGTGCCCAGGGATGGTGGGAGGTCCAGGTCCAAATCCCAGCTCTGAAGGCATTCCCAGCTTTGCTGACAGCATCCAGAAGGAAAGATGTGCTCCATAGCCTTACTCCACAACATTTTACAGGGGGGGAAAAAAAATTCCCAAGGTTTTCTTTTCTCTCCCCTAGAAAGGGAAACAAATTAAAATGCTTGAAAATTTTTCACGGCACAGGCTTGAAAACTTTCCATGGCACAGACTCTTGTCCGTGGCCAGCCCTAACCCCGCGCTGCCCAGAGGTTCACAGGCACAATGCCCCTACCAGAGCTCATACGGTGAGCTCCCCATCTTTTGCACAAACTTAACAGGATCATTTTAGGCTCGTGCTGAACATTTTCCTGTGAAAGCTCACAGGCTCGGAGCAGCTTGTCACCAGAGTTCAAGTCCCTGGCACACAGTTCATTGCAGCTCTAATGAAAAAGCACAATGATTGGGCCTGCGTTGCTAAGATTAGACATTAGTGGCCATATCAAGAAGAGAAATACCTGCAGATTAGCAGAGCAATTTGCTGCTCTAAATCTGAACCTTCTAATCTCTCTTTTTTTTTTTTTTTTTTTTTTTTTTTAGTAAGTAGCAGCCCATGAATATGGGAGCAGAATTAAAACGGCATTTACTAAGTGATTTCTAAAATACTTCAGCATGTGTTTTAGAAAACTGACAAGTCATTAAAATATAGTTAATAAACATTATTCAGAACTCGTTGCTTTAGATTAGCACTGCTTTAAAATCTCAGACATTGATTGGTTCAGTGCACTGCTGCAAGAGGAACTCCGGCTGGTGTCCCTGCCCTGCGGAGGGAAACATGATGGGCAACTCAGAGTTTACCTTACTTTTGTATTTTCTAACCACAAAATTATTGCATAAATATATGTAAAACACTGTAGAACTTGGCATCCTGGCCAGTGAGGGCAGGCACAGAGACTGGAATCACAGATAAAAACCATGGAAAGATTGAAGAACGGCAGCAGACTGAGATAGCTGGGGGTGTTCAACCTGGAGAAGAGAAGGTTTTGGGAAGACCTCAGAGCCCCCTTCAGGTGCCTAAATGGGATCCAAGAGAAATGGAAAGGGACTTTGGACAAGGGGAAATGGCTTAAAACTGAAGAGTAGATTAAGATTACATTTTATGAGGAAATTCTTTCCTGTGAGGGTGGGCAGGCCCTTGCACAGGGTGCCCAGAGAAGTTGTGGCTGCCCCTGGATCCCTGGCAGTGCCCAAGGCCAGGCTGGACAGGGCTTAGAGCACCTTGGGATAGTGAAACGTGTCCCTGGCAGGGAGGCTGGAATAAGATGGACTTTAAGGTTCCTTCCAACCCAAAGCATTCTATGACTTTAAGAGAATTAAAATAGGAACAGAGGTAGCAGTGCCATTTTCAGTGACCAATTCAAAGGAACCTGAAATCATGAGCCATTTTTGATCAAACGTAGGTGAGAACCATCATTCACAGCTTTCACTGATGACAACTTTTTAAAATTTATTGTGTGACTGTCAAGAAATGTTCCCTTTTAGAAGCTCTGCCCAGAGCCAACTGGAGCTGACTGCTTTTTGGATTTCATGCAACCATGATAAGCCCAGATCAGTTTTGTGGAGGAAACAAACTCAAGCACAGATCTCAACTCTGGACAGATGCTGATAACCCAAAGCCATCAGGTGAGCTCCACCTTCAAGTGCCCTCCCTGCTGCAGGGAACAGCAAGTTGGTTTTGATGTTGTTTGCTGATATTTTGAAGGGAAGGGAAGGATTTAGTGAGGTATTGGTGTTTTGAGAAGGGGTTGATCAAACTCTCTAGCACAGCCCTTCACCCTGTTTTATTTTTTTATCCAAGTATTACAGGTTGAACGCTAACGGGAGAGAGCTGAAACTGAGAAGAGAGACAATGTAGCTTAAAAATTAAAACATTGGTATCCATAGTTGACTTAGTAATGTAGCTAAAAGGGAAAAAAATCATGGCTTAGTCAAAATTGTGCCCATCTAACTGAAGCTAAGATAAATATTTGCAAATGCTCTTAATGACCATTTTTAATCACTTGCAGAATTTAGTGGGCAGATTTCTTTTGTTTTGTTTTCTAATAATAAACTCTTTCATATTCAGAAGTGTCTGTAGCCTGGTGAATGGTTTTGATTTATGACATCTCACAGACATCAGAATTCTCAATTTGAAAGCTGAAACATGAGGGAGATCCACATCCTCCAAATTATTTTATTTTTCAGTCTTTTAAAGTGATTTGGAGTTCAAAGTCGTTCACCCTTTAATATTCCTACTTAAATGGAAATAAGAGGAACACCTTGCAGACAACTAAGATCATTTGAGTGATACCAGCAAATTTATGCTTGAAGGTTCTTATGAGATGGGTGTGATTAAATCAATTTTACCTACCCTGATCCAGGGTGCTGTATTTTGGGGCCTCAAGGCTGCATGAAACTCTACAAATCTGCTCATTTCCTCCTTTCACCACTGTGGCTCAGCCTTGTTTATTCCACAGAGCAAATGTTGGAGTCTCAGAGAATCCCAGGTTGGAAAGGACCCACCAGGATCATAGAGTCCAGCACCAAGGAGCTTTAGCAGAAGGAGAATCTGAGAGAGGTGTTACACTCATGAGGGTGCTGGGACTGGTGAAGGCCTCCCTGGGGTGAGGAATTTGAGTGAAGGATAACTCCTCCAGTGACACATCCCGAAGCAGCAGGGACATTTTGAGGCGGTGAGAAGCTGCTCTGAAGAATGCGAGGAAAACAGCCTATTTGAAAATAAAAATTTTTTTTAAATATTAAAAATTTAAAAAAAAATAGAAAGGAGAAGAACAAATCATTACGAAACTCGGAAGCAAAAACAAATCTTTAAGAAACTCAGAAACAAAAACAAATCTTTAAGAAACTCGGAGACGAAAACAAATCTTTAAAAAACTCAGAGAAGCAACCCAAGGTCTTGTTTTCCTTAGCAGAGTCATGAAGGAAAATTGTCAGAAATACAAGTATTTAACCAGCCCATGACAGCAAGGGAGCAAACGGCTCCTTCTGCCAGTGACCGAGGAGAGCTCAGCTGCTCGCTGCGGGCCAGGGGGATTCACGTCCAGCCCGGATCTGGGAATGCTCCCTGGAGCAGAAATCCCTCTCCTCAGCCTCCCTAGTGCCTGTCTCACCAGCCAGGGAGCAAACCTGAAAGCCCCTGAGGACAGGGCAGTGCTGCCCCTGGGGTCTGTGCTGCCTGGTCCCACGTGGAGGGTGCCAGGAGGACCCGCTGGGCTGAGTCACCATCCTCCGCCGTCCCCTAATTCCAGCCCTTCCAAACCGGCCAGCAGAGCACAAATATCTGAAAATATTTCTCGCCCACTCCTGGCCATGTTGAAAAGAAACCTGTTGTGGTTAAATGGCTCGGTCAGTCCTTTTAGGGATTTTCCAAGGTTTCCTATAAAAAGAAGTCTGTGGGAAATGGGTGGTTGCGTAATCACTACCGCATGCCAATTCATCTCAGCCTATTATCCTTTATGGCATTTTCTTACTCTATTGTCCTGAACTCTGGTGAGTTTCTGTCTTGCAATTCTTTCTCCTTATTGAATTATTTACATGTTTTGCGCTCTCCAATCCTTTTGCATCGGGGGAATGCTTAACATCTACATCAGGAAGGAAGGCAAAGACAAATGGTCTCTTCACCTTTTCTCACATCATATTTTTCCCACCTTCACAGGAATATCTCAACAACAATCTCCTTGAGAATGTGAGGGACCCGTTCAAGTGAGAAGTTGTATTCGTTGGGTCTTGATGCAACAAAAAAATATGGTTTTTTCTTAAAGAATGTGCATTTTTACAGAGGTTTTCTGAGGTCCCTGACAGAAAGGACCAGTATTCACAGTTTTAAAATTGCATAGTCCCTTGAAAATGCTGCAAGTTGCTACAGGTCATCATTTCTTAGAAACAAACCTCAAATGTCTTGGAAGTCTTAATTATACCACATTTCAATTTAATTTAGGCTGCTAAACCACAGATTTTAATAGGAATTTCAGATCCTTAAAAACCTTTTGATGTTTGACTTTGGGACCCTGGCACTGCCTGAAACCCAACCAGGCATTCACCTTTAGAATTAATATTTAATCATATTTTGAGTGGGTTTTTTTCACTTTTGAGTAGGGTTTTTTTTCCAGTTTTGAAATCTTCCCTAGAACAACAGGTTCATAAATGCATGAATCATGGCTAAGCCCTCACCTCTTCACAAGGTGTGGCCTCCAGCATCACTGCATTTTTAATAAGGGAAAAGTGGAGAAGACCTGTGTGATTGAGGAGCTAAAATGCTTATTTCTCTAAAATCCCAGATATTGAGAGGAATTATCACTGATGACTACTAATCACAGAGCTCTAAGACCAGGGAAGAGCCCAAATTAGCTGCAATAACCATTAGATTAATCTAAGATGTAACTCCTCATAATCTGAGTGTGAGAGAGAAGACTGCACAGCAATAATGTGTTCTAGGGACATGCAGGTAGAGAATAAATGAGCTACAGCTTCACTGAGCAAAGCTCCAAACCCTAAATATGAGGTGGGATAGCCACCCCTTGTTTATATCACCCATCTCTGCATTGAAAAGTCCAGTTCTTCAGAGCAGACCTGTTAGAATTTTTCCCAGAAATGCAGCAGGAAAACAGGAGGTTTGGGGACAGACCTGATGTCCCAGACATCTCAACTCTCCATCTCCCAGTGCAGGGCAGTTTCACCTCAGGAAAAGAAGCAGAATTGGAAGGGAAGCCTGGGTGTAAGATGGGAGGTTAATGGGGGTCAGACCTGGTGCTGCTGAAGACAGGGAAGGAGAGGAGCAATGATCAAATATTGAATAACAGTGCAAACAGGAGAAAGTTCAGCTGTTATACAACATCCTCCCAACCATGCAAACCCTCAGCGTTCCTGCAGCAACTCAAACAACTGCAACAAAAAGGAACTGCAGCTCTGTCCTCTCTTCTGCCATCCTTGAGATAAAAATGTCTTAGATTCCATTTCCCACTGAAGAAGGAAGTAACAGCCAGCAAGTCCCCAATTCACTGACAAGTTTTACCAACTCCAGCGAGCCAACAGGACCTTCTCTTAATTTACCTCAGACTTCCAGCAAGCAAGAGCAAAAAAGTTCTATATAAAGATCAGAAACATGTCAGGCCAGCAAAGTCTCCACAAACCAAATCAGTTTTTCCAGAAAAAAAGATTATTTACATTGCCCACATGAGGAGGTTTTCACAGGAAAAAATACTCATTTTGGTTCTCCTCTACTACTCCGTTTAATTTAGGTGTTCCTTTGACGTGTACATTTCTGAAACCAAATTGAATTTTCTTTTAATCAGAAATAATTTGCAAGACTGTTTGGCAGCATTCACACCCTGCAAGTGTTTTCTTGTTGTCAAGGGCTCCTGAGGATCTCCAGCACCTGTCATCCTCTGCCAGCATCAACCTTTCCATACGGGCAGGTCTCCAGAAATGATTATGGGCAGTGTAAAATCCACCCATCTTAAATCACCATTTCCCTGATGTGCATCAGGGCTTCCAGAGAGGAGAGTCCATTTGATTTTGTTGCTCCTCCAGTGTCTGTACCTTTCTTGATCCTCCCTTCAAAAATAGATTTACTCATATTTCTATTGGTCTTGTAAGATCTGCTTTGGTTTTTTCTATGAGCTAACTATTCAGTCAATTGGTAACATTTTAAAGCACTTTATCAGCCTATATAATTTTATAATCATTTTGTTGTCTTCACTAAAAAAAAAATGTAACTAGTCAGACACCTAATGCTACTTAAGTGCAAATATATTTTTTTGTGGTTGAATAATAACATCTGTTTTGATTTTCCAGCCACAAAAGTGCGTTTTATCTGGCCTTCCTTTATTTGAACTTTTCACATCTGCTCAGGCCTGCTTCCCATAAACTAAATACCAGATCCTTTCACAATGTAGGAAATTTACCTGCACCAGTTGTTGTCCCAGCTCCAAACACTTCTTTATAGAAGCCAGATAAAAATGTCAAAAGACTACTAAATACAATCTTAGTGCACTGTGTATTTATTAAACATTGCTATTTATTTTCTCCATCCCAAATGGAGACTCATAGACTTAATCCTGCAAAACTTATTTTAATGAATGGTCTGATTTATGTAATAAAGTATGTTGTGGGCTGGTGCCCCATGTTCCACACAAAATTTAGGGATAAACCTGTCACAAAACTCTATGTCATCATGTAGAAATTCAATCAGAAATTATAGGAATGGTCAGATGCACTGTGCTTTCAGCAAGCAAAAAAAAGCCACCAGGGGTATTTCATAAGTCATTTTCAGGGTTATCTGCAAAGATTTGGTAGTGGATTTTGAATTTTAACTTATTCTGGTCTTATTCAGAGGTGAGCAAAATCAGGAAAGAAAACAAAGCTAATGAAAAACACTTTTTTTTTTTTTAAGTAGCCGTTTAGTTCCTAATTGTAATTCACATCCCAAAACTTAAATATGTTTAGCTGAAGGAAAAAAAATAAAGTGAGGGGTGTGAAACTTCAACTGAAGCAGAAGAGACCAAGGGGTTTTGCCACTGCCATCAGCAGATCAGGAAATACATCTTGGGTATCAGACAAATCTTCAGGATCATCCTTTGAACTCAGAGCTGAGGCACAGGAGAATTCTGCTCTGCTGATGTGACCAGGAAGATATGCAAAGAAAACACCCCCTCATCAGCCTCTTCATTATATCTGCATCTATTCAGCATTTCTTTCCACTGATAGAGAGACAGATCTGGAGAACTCCTCCGTCCCTGGGCCCCGTGCAGCTGTGTCTGCAGCAAAACTGCAATATTGGGCCACTTTCCACAGACAGATAACTCAGCAAATGGCTCTGCAGAGCAGAGCAGAGAGCACTGATTGCAAAGCTGAGAAACCAGGTTTCCCTTCTCTCAGGATGGCAGGAACATCTCTTCTCCTCAAAGTCTCCTGCCTCTGTTGTAGGGAAGAGACACAGTTTCATTCTTTTATGTTGTTTTGAATCTTTAGCAAATCTTGGGCTCAATCTCATCAAATATGGCTTTATCAACCCAAAACACCCACCAGCAGCAGTATCCTAAATAGATGTGAGATAGGAAAGTGCAAGGAGGACCATGGAGGCTTTGGGAAATGTTGGAGAGGAAAGGCAATATCCATGCACTGCCCTTGATTTACACCTTGATTTTTTTTCCATCTGCACAAAGGATTGAAACTGCGTCATGATGGAACAGTTGTGAGAATCACAAAGAACTTAACAAGTCAAAAATGGATTAAAAAGCACTTTATGGCTTGTTAAAGAGATCCCCTTGTTCCTCAGAAGCATTTTTAGCATCTTATTAGTGGTATTTGATCTGACTAACATATTGACTCGTCATTTGAATAGGAGATGAATCCTTTTTGATGGACCACAAAGGGAGCATAAATTCAAATGAGGCACTTCTCTAAATTTTTGTTTAAGCATAACCCCAAAGAGCCCATAACATCTGTAAAGGTTTTTTTCTGTGCCCCACAAAAGACTATCTTAATGATCTTATAAATCATGTCCCTTTTTTTTTTTTCTTTAGAAGTAATCATTGCATATGCATTTAACTCAGATAATAATGAGTTGGAAGTTCTCTTTTACCTGTTTTCTAGAATGCCATGCATTAATTTGCTTAGGAAAATACTCTAAGCCAATACAACATTTTTTTTAGAACAATCTGTCATGGAACTGGTACTTTAGCATGAGTTGAATTCATCATCAGTCTCAAACAAAGTACTTCAGAACCTGACAAATGAAAAACACAAGACATATCAGAGAAATATGCAAAAAGCCTCATGTCTTTCCATCAATCTCTGATCTGAAATGATTTTAATTATCCAATCTATGCTGTTTAGGACAATTTCAGTGCCACCAAGACAAACACTGCTATGGAGTTAGTAGGCAGACCAACAACTGGCTTTCCTTTGGCAAAAGTCAGAAAACTTGCTCCTAATGATTTTTTGGTGCAATTTTATACCATCTAAGAATTTGCACTTAGGAATAAGTTGGAGACCTCCAGCTCATTTTGAAAACAGTAATTTATAGCTACACAGACATTATGATTTTACAGTGTTTTGATAGTTACGCCTTCACTATCCACATGGAACATTTAAAAACGGATTAAAAGCCATTAATCTTGGAAATATGAGGGATTTGTAGCCTGAAGAGGAACTCAGAGCATTTGCAGTCTAAGTCTCTTCCTGCACCTAGGTGTATGGTGTTAATAAGGTGTTTTATCCTCTTCTAGAACAGGTCAAGAACTCTACTGAGGCAACCCTATTGTGGTAAAGGTACTGGATAATAAATCAGGGATCTCAATACTTTATCACAGATACTCTTATTGACCTTGGACAAGTATTTAAGCTGGAAACCATTTTAGGCAGTTCCTGTCTCTTGTTACAGTCTCCAACAGCACTCAGTCAATCGGATCCCCATATGCAATTTCATCCTTTAGGCACAACAATAATCACAGCCTCCCACTTCACTAAAAGTCTTTCATTTTAAAATTGAAATACCTTAGAGATAGGTCAAATCAAATCCTTCTATTTTGCATGCCTGTGCCTTGAAATGTGGGGGAGGTCCACTCTACCCAGATCTTTGCAGCAGGCTGTTAATTCCACCAGAGCCTGGCCTTAGACACTGGGTTCAGCTATTCCTAAACTCTGATAAAAGTCAGGTCCAAATCCAAATCTGGATCCCAAACTTGTGGTATGGTCCCATCTGTACTTGAAAGCAATATTTAAAAAAAAAAAAAAGAGGAAAGCTAAGATCATGAATATTTCTATTTGAATACTGCATACAACAGATTTATGAACTTAAGCAGTTACTTTTTTTCTTTGTAAAATCAAACCTACCACAGGATTTCCCGTCCATATACACCATATGCTTTTTCCAACTTTGTTTAAAATTCTTAGCATCCCAATATGCTGAAGCTTCTGAGCACTACTAAGGTGTTGGATTTTTTTTTTTTTTTTGCAAGCTTTATCAACTTTCCAAACTACACCATAGTCAAGAATTAATTTTTGTATAGAAAAAAATGAATTTTATATATTTATTTCTGCAATGGTAATGACTGGTGAAAGCATCATATGCAATGGAGCCCTTGGGTAACAGCCTGAAATAGAATTAATTTTCTTAAATGACAAGAGTGTTTATTTCAGTGTAACTGACTGTATACTTTGGGTCAAGACATGCAAAACCGAGTCCTGCCAGCACACGCCTGGCAGGATCTTCTGAATAAAATTTTCATTTAGAGCCCAGTCAGAAGCATGACAAGTGAGACACCAGCAACACTAAAGGAAACTTATAAATGTTTGCAAATTCGTTTTATGGATTAATGACCCTACACACAAGAATTGACATTTCCAGGACAAATCACTTCTTTATCCTACTGGTATTTCAGCAGTTTTTGCTTACACCAAAGCAGAAGCGAACTTTTCCTTCTTCACATCAAACAAAGATCTAAAATCTGGGAAGATTTAACAGTAAAATAAAAACAATGGGGATCTAAATGTTAACCATGTGCATTTGTCACTGCTATTTATTATGATATGGTATCTCCATCAATGGCATTATATTTTTACTTTTGTTATCTCTCATAACTTCTCAATCTATTATGGTTAATCATTGATAAACAAACACTTTGACTTATAAAGTGGCAATCATCTCATCTAAATTTAACTGTGTAAAAGTCAAACACCTACTCCAAGCTACTCGTGAAGGCTCCTTCTATAGATAGTGGTGACAGATTGGCATTTTCAGAGAGAGACTTATCCTACCTGTCTTACACACTTGTTTTAAGATGGAATTAATCACTCTATGGAAGTACTTTCTTCTTTTTCTTTCCTTGGACTGACTTTAGTAAAAAAGCAGCACACAAGTTTTGTTAAAAAAAAAAATTTTAAAAGGGAAAAAAACCCCACCAAGATATTATTTTAGACCTTGAACTTGAATCCACAGAGGTATTTAACCTTAAAAAGCACAGTTGCTCTAGGATGCAGAAAGTTTCCTCCTAAAGGCAGATGGGAAGAGGGAAGGTGGGGAGAGACAGGAGCACAACCTTTATAATTAGGTTTATCACCTGCCCCAACTCTCTGCCTTTAGGGCTGGTGAGAAGCAGTGCTAAGGAGAACCAAGACACGAGGGAGTATCAGCCTTGCTTTACTCTGTATTGTTTTACCCAAAGAAACCCTGGGGATTGTGATAGTTTCCCTCTGGATGGAATTCCAGTGACAGAAAGGTTTTCCAGGCTTTGGCAAGAGAGAAGGGCTGGCCAACAGCTATTCTGCCTCAGCAGAAGCAAAGCAAAACCAGCATCTCCCTTTTTCACATGAGATCAGCTCCAGCTCCTCAGAGGGAAGGACCACACACCAACCATGGCTTCAGGACACGAGCCTTAGGAGGCGATTCAACGGAAACTTCTAATACCCTTCAAATCATTCAAATGAAAAGATGCTGATGCTGAAGAGGGGAGAAACATTCTTCCTGGCGTCTCTCCATCTGAAATTCTGCTACAGTGACAGTATCTGGATTAGACTCCAGGACAGTATTTCTGAAACAGCAGGAACCCTGCTTACTGCATCAGTTTTAAATTATAAGCCTTCCAAAGATGTCAACACCACTTTCCTGGAGACTTTCCTGAAATTAAAGCACTGGGCTTTTCCCCTGAGCCTTCACAGAGTCCTATGGATCGGTGGCCCAGTGATACAAATATCGTGATTTGCCCATGTTGGGTCACTGCTACTTCTTCATTTCTGCTCCATAGTCAGCCTGGCTCTTTGATGTTACTCAGTCACTATTTCCTTTCCCTTTACTTTTATCTCTGTCCTGGCATTCTTCCTTTAAGCATCCTCTCTACCAGATGGTCTCCATCTCTCCTTCAGAAGTGCCCAAAATATTCCTACTGCCTCCTCTTGATCTTCCCCCAGCAGCAAACCTCTTCATCCTACAGAGCTCAAATACCAATGGATTTCTCCTCCTTGCTGCTCTGCTTCTTTCTTGCACTTTGAAAAGGAATTCACTGGAAGCAGCTAACCTCCAATCCTCATTATGCACGATGCACTCATTTATAAGAGTTTACCCAGGAGAAAAATTCAGATGGGATATGGGCTGCTACAATTGCATTTTTTCAAGTGGAAGCACATCTGATGTCTGCGTGCCGAACCGGAGCTCTAGTTTTTAAAACAGGAGCTCCAACTTTTGCATTTGGAAATCCATATGGATCCTTTAATCTGAAGGTCAAAACAGCTTTCATGAAAGATACTGAAAACAATGATACTTTATATTCACCAGCATAATTATATAAAGATGATTCAATATTGTAGTATCATCAGAGGATACAGAAAAGTCTCTGTGTTATGTATTTTTAAGACGGGGTTTAGACAGTGTAAGACGAGGCTTCAGAAGCTTACAGAAAGGAAAAAAAATCTTGTCACAATTTATATCTTCCTAATAGGTCACTGAAACTCTGAGGATAACAATTGCTTTTACTTGCATTTGGCAGTGCACTATAATCAAGAATAAAGCTCTAGATATTTTAGTGGAAGTACAAGCACTTACTAAATGCAGCAGCATAATAATGTATTATATATTATACAAATACAGCGAGGTGGGATTTGTGTTTGTCTCTTTGCAAGAGAAGAAAGGACTCTGAAATGACCTTCTGTTCATGAGTTTCTTTGAAAAAGGCTTGGCCTGAAACCACTTCACTACTATTGATATAGTCTGTTTCTGTACATAAATCTTAAATGTAAGCACGGCTTCAAAAAATAACTAAGCAATCACAAAGCTTTACTTTTCAGATTCAATTGCCTTCAAATCCTTTACTGAAGTCCCCTTGGCACTGTCACTTCAAAATCAGGATAATGCTGTATAGTGTTTCTCAGTTTCAGTAAAACAAAAGCCTTATTGAATAAATATGTGTGAAAACACTGCAAACAAAACCATCTCAGCGGCCACCACCTGACCAGGCTGTGGTGACCCTCCCTGGTGACCTGCGTGGGCTCAGTGCTCAACTTCTTGGCGTATCCCAGCACTGCTCAGTTCCACTGTCTTTGTCCTCAAAACTGTAGCAAAAACACACGTTTTCCTCACAGAAACCTGAGAGCAGGCTTTAGACATCAAGGAACAGCAAGGTGACCTAGGATTTCCATATGCAGGAAGCTGCTGATCAAATGGTATATCCTTTTTTAATCTGCTTCTTGGATCGTGAATATAGAGGAAACCTCGTGGTTCTGCTAATCCCTTAACTCTGGGGTTTGTAAGGAGAGCTTACAACGTTACCCTGTCTTGGAAACATAAAGGCAGAGTAAAATATCCAGTATTTACTATCTCATGCCTCGTTCTGCTCTAAAAAAAAGGATGACTCAGGAAATTTTTTTCTTTTTTTCTGCACATCATCTTCTGCATATCCTACGTTTCCCTGTGGTGAAAATATTAGCTCAGGCCCATAGATCCCATTATTGCAGCAAGACAGCAGCACGTGTCAGTGTCCCTGTGATCAGGTTTCGGGGCTGTGAGCTCAGGTATCCAAATCCCTGAAACCAGAGTCACCCAGCAATTAATTCCTGACTTTTGGGCCCTTATTGCTGGCAGGAGGCACACGAGTAGGGCTGGTTCACAGCTGACTACAGCAAACAGCCACAAAATCAGGACAAGGCCCACTGAATTAGATTTGATTGTCCTTTCAAAAAGGTTCTCCTATTAATTTTGCTGCAATTTGTATTTCAATTTGGTAGCAAAGAGCCTCACTGTTCTTCAGAAGCACAAAGAAAATGTGTTTTCGCTAGCAGGTGAGGAAACAGGGATTTTTTCTCTTGTGCAAGGTTTGTTTCAATATGTTTGCACTAAAAAGCAAGAATCGTTGTCAATTCTATTTCTGACTCATTTAGGCTAGTTAAAAAAGATTACAAAGCAAATAATGAAAAGAAACTTAAGCTGCAGAACAAGAAGCAACAAACAGGCTGTTTGTAACAAATAGGAAGAACTGTTGTAATTTTAAACCTGTAGAGTTTAAAGTATCAAATAATGAGACGGATGTCAAGTATTTAGAAAATATCCTGATTCTCTCTGAAGACCGGAAATATCCAGCAGGTATGACAGCACAAACTGGTAGCTGGGTTGAGGTAATGCAATTTTATCTCACCTGGACACGAGGTGGTCCCAGCTCTGCCCAAACCCCTGGCAGTCCTCTGTCTATGAAACCAACGCTGCTTTTCCTCTCAGTTCTTCCATTTCTAAACCTGTCATTTCCACAAGGCCAGCCAGCAAAGAGCAGTGCTTAAATCAGGTGTGCAGAGCCCAGGGAAGTGGCCTTGACACGGGCCAGGGTGAGGAGGGCAGCCTTCACTTAATAGTGGGACAGCTACAAAAACCTGATGTTTCACACTTTGCACCGTGATGTGAAGCAGATGTCCAAGTCCTCGCGGCTGGAAAGGGCAGATTTAAAAAAAAAAAAAAAAAAAGAAAAAAAAGAGCAGAGAATAAATGCTACAAATTGAGGTAGGGTCAGCTCTGCAATGTAGGAGATCAGGCTAGACAGAGGCAGAAATAATTTTCTTGCAGATTAGAAGCAGATAAATGAGAGAGAGAAAGAAGGAAACCATGCAGTACAGAAAGGAAGATAAGGAAGAAGCTGTTCATCTTATGTATGGGAATCAACTGCTGCATATGTAGTTCCTATGCAGTTTTAGTAACTATCCCCAAGATGTTAATCTGAAACACTTTGCAGGAAGTGGACCATCTATTTAATTTAAAATGTTGCTTGGAACACTGCAGGATTTTCAGATAATTCAGTTAAAGCACTGGACACTCAATCTGCACAGCAAAAATGCTACTGCCAGGATTTTGAATTTCACACATAGATGTAGATGTCTTGCTTAGGAAAAAAGGCACTTAAGCATCCAAGTTTAGTCGTTTATACTTGCATTTAAGCATTTTTTTCTAAGATAACTGTTTACTGACAACATCAAGTACAAATTACACATGCATGACTGAGGGCATAGAGTCATCCACCAAAATTAGTGAGTGTGAAAAAAGACTAAGCTCAAAAATAGAGGGTATTTCCAGTGGAATTAATAGAAAAATAAACAACCTGTAAACTAAGGTGAATTCTTGTTCATAAATTAACACAGAATAGCCCAGTGGGAAACGTAACGTGCAGTTTTCACACATGGCAGAAGTTTGCTGGTGGTTCTGTCCATTCAAGGTGAAGGCTGTGTTACCAACAAGCACGTTTTCATCTGGCCTTAGACTTAGAAATAACAGTAAAAATCAAACACAAACAGTTATTTTCTTCCTTTTGGGATTTGGCACATGTGCTATAACAGACATAGATGGAAACTTCTAAAATAAATTAAGGAATGTACTTGTCAGTTTATTAATCAAAGTTTACCTGCTTCACATTACACGAAGACAAATTAAACAAGCTACCACGGTACTCAGAAAACATCTGCTAACAAAGTCAGAAGTAATGATAAACAAACTTGAGTTCCCTTTGTGGTTGATTTCCATCCAGCTGCATTTAATTATAAAAGAGCTATCAAAGAAAGCTCCCCATTAGCAGCTAATTCAGAATGACTTCAGAAGAAAATCCCAGAGCCTCCAGTGATATCTCTCCAACAACTTTCTCATCTCTGCAAGTGATTGAGAAGAGTTGAATTAGACCAGTTTAGTGATCAGTCCTCCTGTTAACTGCCAGAGTGGAATGAAGATGATATATCTTTTCAGTACCTGTGATTGCCTGTTTTCAAAGTAGGACCTATAAGATGTAGCAGACTCTTCCTTGCAAGTAATCTCTGCCAAAAGCCTCGGTGCCAGCCAGAAATACAGAGATAACCCTGAAAATTGCTGTATGCATTTTCTAAAGCAGAGCAGCTGCTGATATCATGCAGAAAGGGAGAAAAATTGCCACTACAAGTTTTTTAATAAAGTTTCTTTGACTTGGGTATTTTTCACAAAGAAATCGAAGATGTGGGCATCTATAAATATCTAATTCTGGTTTACAGCAATCAGAAATGTTTGTATTGATGTAGCTAGAGATGCATATAGTCCCAGACCCATGCTCTGAACCAGATGGTAACAGACTTGTTATAGTTTTTATAATTTTAAAAAATAGTTATAAATTAATAAAGTTATTGAAAGATAGAGGCCACTCTTAAAATTAAAATAATGAAAAAAGCAAATACATCAGGGTCCCCCCTATAACTTCTTAAACAGAGAAATTTTTATTATTTTAGAGACAGACAACCGAAGTCAAGCCAAAAAAGTGAAAGATTTTCAATGCAGCCAGACCTATCAGGAATTATTATAAAATTCCATGAAGACCAGCAACGATCACACACCCCAAAAAGAGCTCTGTGCACACTGCTGAGGAATGCACAAGCAACTTGCAACATATTCCAATTGGGAGCTTTGGACAACGAGGTTTGATAAACCATTGAAAGATTTTTCCTTTTATTTTTCCCTGCCTTATTCTTTCCCTACAAGACAGTAATGGGTGATTCTTCCCTGAGAGCTCACTGCTGCCTGGCCAGCAAGCAAATCTGAAAGCAAAACCCCCGTGTGCCAGATGTGCACAGCTGTATTTGTGCTCCCGCGGCTCCCGGAGGAGCGCACACCACATGTCGGTGCCTTGACTTGGGGTGGGTTGGTGAGGTGTAAGTTAAAAGGGCAGCTGTACACTCCGGGAAATTTTCCAGATTCATTTTCTACCAATTGCTTTAACAACGCCACAAGCCACGCTGAGGAGGTTGGGATGCTGGGTAGCACAGGTAGGAAATAGGAAAACTTTTCCTACGACTTATTCTTGATCCAGTCCCCCGGCTCTCTTGAAAAATCTGTAGGCTCTTTATAGAGGGGTTTTTTTTTCCCTGCAAGAATAAAGGAGTTGGCTCTGATTGCTGCTATTCTAAGAGGTTAAGGGAAGAAAAGAAATTATTATACATCCACATGGTAATCAACCAAGGTTTCATGTAACTGTTGCTCTTGATGTGGTTCTTCCAGACTCTTCCAGAAAAGAGTTTATTGATGTACCTGGCCTAGAAGCTGGAGAGCCAAAGGAAGAAAATGATAACACAGTTTAACAAACCCTTTGTTTACGTAAACATCCATCCACAATCTGTGTCTGGTGGGGTGAACATACGGCTTCAATTTTACCCTTGGCACACGGATCAAACAATGTTGCCAATATCTATTGTTCTCCTCATAACAATATGCCTGGTGGTTTCAACATATCCTCTCCATTAGCTGGCTTCAGATCAAGCATTGCTGTGTATGTGCTTGTGTCTCCATAAAACTGGAATATGGATCTCTTTTTTTGCCTTCTTTGTACCAAATGTGTAAGCAGGAACACAGTTGAGAATGGTGGTCAAGCGTGGTCCCCGTGAGTCATGAGAACAGCTCACTTCGGAATGCGCGGCCCAGCGGACACCGGGTGGGAAGGGAGGGTTGGGTTGGAGTGGATTTGAAAAGCCATGGCCGTGTAGCTCAGGCTTTTCAAAAGCCAGAGGAAGTGGTGAGTCAGATCCTTATCCCATTCTGTCTGGCCTTTAGCAAACCTTTCTGGATTTGGTCCATCTCTGATCTACGTGAGCCCTGCTCTGGAGCGTGGGCACACCGCAGGTGGCTGGGAGAAGGGTGACTGGGGTTGATTTTCCCTCTCCTTATTTTTTCAGCTTTAATTCCTTTTCACTTCTGCAGAAGGCCACAAAAATGCTCTTTTTCTTTTACAAATTTCCAGGTTCTGTAGAGGCAGCGTAACAGAGGTTGGGATCTCTCTTGGGAATGCCACAAGGAGAAACCTCCAATGGACTCCCCGAGCCAGCTTGTCATCTCCATGCTAATCTTCTCCTGCCTGGGCCTCTGGAGCAGCAGCACTGCTTTCTTAGGCTTCCAACAGCAATCAAACTTGACACCTCTCCTCTACATTGTGCTGTGTTTCAGCCCCTACTTCCAAATGTTTGATCCAAAATTCACTTCAGTCAGCGGAAGGAATCTCATTGCCTGGAATATGTTTTGGATTTGGCACCTTCTTTCCACCTGATCACTAATGCCTGATTTACGTTCAACAAATCAGTGAGAAAATAGAGAGTTCTGATTTCTCCAGTCCTGTTTTCACAATAATGGAGAAAATCTCACTTGAGAAACATTATCATGGGTAAAGGCAACAATTATATCTGTGCCATTCAGGGAATTTACTTTGTGTGGTGGTTTCTTTCATTCATGACATCTTGTTTTCTGAAAGAAAGATGATGTTAGAGAGGAAGTGTCTGGGAAGGGTTGGTGATGCCTCAACCATTTGTCCTGCCTGGAACAGAAGCTGCTGCTGTGGGAGGCAGTGCCCCGACACCCCTGGTTGCTCTGGGGCCCTGCAAGTATCATAAAAGGATGAGTGAAGTCTTGTGGGAGCTCTGAAGAGAGGCAGCTCTGGGAGATAACACAGTGGTGATCAGAACCACCAAAAATAGGGCTCTGCAGGCCTTTTTTTTCCCATGCTCTCATGACACTCCTCCTCACTGGAAGTAGTAATTCTGAAAAGCTTTGGGGTTTATTCAATATTTCTGTTTTCTCCCTACTGCACAGTTTCTCACTTGCCTGTTTCTCCCCAGTTTTGATGTTTTACCTTCTGAATATGCTGAATCCAAGCCCAGTGGTTTGAATGATTTCACTGACCCTGCTGTTCTGCATGCCAGCACAGATACATATCTTTTAGGTTTACTTTTATCTATGCTAATTTCACTTCCCCCTCACATTTGCAAGCAGAGAGCAACTGCAAGGCTTCCTGTGCATCCCAGGCTACGATTCAGGGAGTTTAAGAAGAATTAAGCTTGATTCTGCTTGTGCTCTCATATATATTCAAGCACAGCTTTTGGTCTGCTCACTACACATGTGCTTCAGCCTGTTCTCGACTGTCACAGTGATAACATTTCTGTATAAACTCATTCATTAAGACTATCAGACTGTAATTATCTCTGCTGTGCAGAACGAATGCAGGTTTCCCCCTGTAATGGCATGGCAAGAGAAGGATGGGGTAGAAGAGCCCTCCTTTTATTTTTGGAATGACTGTTTTGCTCTGAAAGCCATGGCAGTTCTGGCACTATTGGAAAGCTTAAAAGTAACTTCCAAGTCCTAAAGCCTAGTGGCTGATCCCATCATGAAACAGAATTCCTCCCTGGATGAATCAGGTTGTCTCTATAATTTCAATACATATTTTTGGGTCAAAAAAACCCCCAAAAAACTAGGGAGTTATTTCCCCTAAAAACACCTCTGGAAGGTGGGGACAATGGGAGTCAGCAGGAGAACAGACTCCTGTATTATTCAAGGTTTATGGGGAGAAAAAAACAGTATATTAACTTTGAAATTGTCTAATAGCAGAGATTTATTTGTTATAGAATTAATTACCTTGCTTGAAGTAATTAATTACCTTACTTGAAGTGGCACTCATTGACACATGATATTTTGTCTAATTCTCTACTGTGCATAAAAATGCAATATATTGTAATATAAATTGTAGCTGTTATTGCTTTAAACACCAATTTAATCAAGGGGTTTGACAAATGTAACAATAGGCTGATTGGGTTTTTTTGTCAGTATTTTATGTTTAGGACTTTGTCCATTTTGCTATCAGTTTGATTTAATTTTGAAATAGCAAATTATCATCATAAAAACACTGTTTTCCTAAACCATGCTGTTTTAAAAAGCTTTAACCAACCCTGGTCATTGCCACATTAGGCACAGAACACAATTGGAGTTTAAATGCAGTGAAAACCAAGAGCACAGCTCAGCACAAGCACATGGGTCAAGTATCAGAGTTACTACAGGGTTATTACAGGGTTATATTTGGCTTGGTTCTCCTATTTGTGTCCAGTGTACCCTCAGCAGTTGCTGGAGCTCTGCTTGGGATAGATCTGAGGTGTGGAAAGTGGTTTCTAACCAAACATCCCTGGTGAACTCCAAAAAGACCTGCTAGTGAGGGAATTAAAGCAGTATTAAGCCAAACTGAAGCAAATGCTGGCACAAAATTAACACAGCATTGTCAAAGAGAGCTCATGGTTTAATTTTAGTGGGGAAAATATGGTATCTCAGATACCATGATATGGGTGTTTGTTCACAGCCACTGTACCTGTCAACTATTATTATCCTGATGCTGCCGTGTTCCCTGAACTGTTTTGATTTCTTAACAAGAAGAGAATTTTCTCTGATGTGCCATCTGTAAGGCATGGTTTACCAAAGGAAAACTTTATCTCAAATTTTTAATAATTTTCTGTCAATTCCAATAAAATCAGATATATTTTTATAATACTTACAAAATAATAGCAAATGTGACTCACCACATGTGCCACTATTTCATTTGATATCCTTCTTCTCCCACTGACTTCTCTTTCCACCACAAAATGCAATTTAAATGTCAACTTGAACTAAAAAAGTTACGTTCCTGGGGAGATTGCTGGTATCTCATACAATCTCAAATAATTCTACTGCTCTCCACTACTTCACCTGTACACTCTATTTTAGTCTCTAATTGTGCAGGTTCTAAAATTAAGAAATGGTGGAAAGGGTTAAATAATGTACTGGTTTTTTACATACAAGTGACAGGACAAATCCTAGAATTATAGAACGGTTTGGGTTGAAAGGGATCTTAAAACTCATCCAGTTCCACCCTCTGCCATGGGCAGGGACAATTTCCACTGTCCCAGATTGCTCCAAGCCCCATCCAGCCTGGCCTTGGACATTTCCAGGGATCCAGGGACAGCCACAGCTTCTCTGGAAAACTTGTGCCAAGGCCTCACAACCTAGTTTCTTCATATTATCTAACCTACCTGGATGCAAAATATTGCAAATCAAGTGTGGACAGAGAATGTTCACACAGGAGTTGCAGGTCTGCTTTGTTCTGTACAGAGATGTTGTGCTTGGGGAATTTATTCAGCATGGTGAGAGTGTTTAAAGTTCTATGGTTTGGGTTCACCTGGAGATTTTCAGGTTCTCCTAGGAAAGTATCATTCCTACACAGAGATGTTTGCACTCTCCATGAGGTTGTTTTCTGTTGAGGAAGCACCACAGGCATTGAACATAAGAGCTGTTACCCTGGGTTTTCCTTTCTGGGACATGGCACAGGAGATTTCTCCAGCTCAAACTCACTGTCACATAGTCAGGAAACAGTGGTGGCAACCAACTGCCTTGCCTTAATGCCAGAGTTCAAATCCCTTCCCTCACTGCTGAATTTATACACATTTTTCACTTCCATAAAAACATCTTAACCCGTAAAGCCAGAGAGTTGTCGTGATCCTCCTTTCCCTGTGATCCCTTTTCCTCTGAAACTCCTAGGAAGACTGCTGAATGTCATCCTCCACTCCCTGTAAAGTTGCACAACAGGCATGGGAAAGCTGGGAAAAACAGTTTTGCTGACATCAGCTGGACGTCAAAAAGTTTAGTGCTGAGATTTAGCCCTAATCTCTGTGTCTTAGTTCCTTAATTCCAACACTCCTAGTGCTCCCCAGTTTGTGAGAATACACAATAAAGCCTGAGAAAACCAGCTCCTCCATTTTTTGAGTCATAGAAATAACTTGGACTGTTCCACTTCAGGAGAAATGAGGATTATGGTATCAGGCAAGCTGAGGAATCACTGCTGCTTGATTTAGAAAAGATGGAAATGGTTTAATCTAAAAGAGAATGAGAATTTTAATATGTCAAAGACACCAAAAGCACCATGAAATGTAGGAAGCATGCTCAGGTTCAAAATGAACTCTAAACTCACCTGGAATTGCCATGGGAAACAGTTGCTGGGAAAGCCCTCTGGAAAAATTCCTCTTTGGAAGAGTCCTTGGTCAACCTGCCTGGGCCCTTCATCCAGTCTGAATACAGAGTTTTCTTACAGACAAAAAAGGTTCAGTTGGGCCACAGATTTCCAGGATCCTGATAGTATCTGCAGTGCTGGACAAGACCTGCATCAAGAAATGTTCAGCAGGAGATTTTTACAATTATTTTCCAGTGAAATTATAGAAAACTGGGGATAGTTCTATGTACTCACACTGACTTCAAGGGCCATTTGCATGTCTGAAAACCCACTATTCCTTTCCTTTTCTGGAATTCTGTGCATCCTTCCCCATTGTCACCTAACTTCTGCAGCAAACAGGTCAGGACCTTTTTAGCTCCCAGCTTTGATCCTCCCCTGCATTAAAACCCATCCTGTGCAGAGAATGGGATATGATCCTTCAGGAAAAACCCCAACCTTTAGGATGCATTTTATTACTTATTTTCTGGCTCTCAATTTAATTAAGATAGATATAACTAAGGTGTCTGCGTTCTGCCAGGAGGGAAGGTCTCCTGCAGCCCCTGAGTATTCCAGAGATTTGTAGGGTTGCTCTGCTCCAGGGATGGATGAAGAGCACCTCATACTGCCTGTATTTACCTCTCAGAGGTGTTGGAGGCTGTAATTAATTACTGTTTGTAGAACCCATTGAGATTGTTAGAGAAAGGCACTAGAGAGCGAGTGGTGTTATAAATTATTACACTTGAAAACGTTCAAACTCTTCAGCCTTCCACTGCTCGCCTTCACACAAACTTGAAGCATTTCCCTTTCTCCTCCTGGAATAAAATTTGCCCTCTTGACATGAACAAACCATTAGAGAGGCTGTGCTTACAAGCACCTAACAGTATTTTCTCAAGTTTATTTTGACATTGACTTTTAATCAACGTGACGATGATTGAAAAAGCCAGTCCAACATTTCAGTAAAAAGGAATATTAAAAGTGCATTGATTGTGTCTGCAAAGATATGCAATTAAAAAGTATAAGTGCTGTTATTTAACACTTGACTTTACTTATTTTGAACTCTCGTGGCCCTGTTGTGTACATGGTTAAGTGTGCAATGCTGTGTGTTTCAAGTAACTTGGCTGTAAGCAATTTTATATTTTAATGAAAATAATTACAGTTTGAGTAATATGAAGTGTATCTGAAGTATAACCCCTGATGCTACTTCCCCAGAATTAGCTGTGATATAAATTATCATGATTTATTATGGTGACTCTGTGCTTTATGTCTTTATAGGGGATCCTGGCTAGCAATGATGATTCTTAACTAACAAAGAATTGCATTTCAAAAGCAATTTTTTCTTGGATCTCATCTGTAATTCTTCCCCAAAAGTGATATGATTTAACTGTGCTGCAGTATGTGCTATTGCAAAGATGGCATTATTGTGCTGTCATTTTGACAGCTTACTTTAATTTACACCATTTAATGGGCGAATACATTTTTTAAAATCTGGTGTTATTCTTTCTTAATATACCATATGCCATGGATCCCACATGCACTTCTTTGCATGAGCACACCAAGTTACCGAGTGGTATAAAGCAACCTATGTGTCATGTACAACCTCTCCTTTGAGTGACACATCAGAAGCTCAGGTCCTCTCTGTTCTTCAAGGATTCTGTGGATCCTGTGACATTTCTGAGCCTCGAGCTGAAATATGTTACACGATACGTGGTGTCCCCACTGGCATCTGCCCACCTCAGAGATGGGCACTCCTCAGATATACTGTACAAAAATAAATTTCAGAGAGTGATTTGCCTTGCCTTTTAAGCAGCAGTAGAGAAAGTGTAAAGATTGTTGTAATTACGTTACTCCAAAGGCCAGTATCTGCAGCAGCTGGTTTCAATTCCAACCGCTATTTTAAACTGTTTGGTCAAACAAAATCTCTTCCAGCTCCTGACAGATTTTGCCAGTTAATGGTAACTACTCACCAGCACGGGCAAAGGTTGGATAATCATTCCCTTTGCCTCCTTTTGGGGAGGGCAGCCTGATCATTCCTCAGTCTGGGGAATTTCAGGATCACCTCCCAAGGAAGCAGAGAACACAGGGGTTTGATCCAGGCCTGTCCACACCTTTCCCGTAAATGGACACCTCAGCTCAGCAAACATCAGGTCAGTAGAGCTTTCCCATCCAGATTCCCTTACTTAGGCAACATTTCCAAAGGATTCAGATGCTCAGTCCACCAAGGCCAGGTTGGACAGGGCTTGGAGCCGCCTGGTCTGGTGGAAGGTGTCCCTGCCCATGCAGGGATTAGAACTGGAGGAGCTTTAAGTTCCCTTCCAACCCAAACCACTCTATGATTATATGATTCTATCCATGTTACACACTGCTCAGAGGATGCCACTGAGAGCAATCCCTCCTCCTCCTCAGGATGACCTGTCACCCTGGGTTCATGCACCGTGTGAGAGCATCTCCACAGATCCCAGGCTTTTCTCTGCCTTGCTTGGTCCTGTCCACAAAAAACCCTCTGTCGATTCTCTCAGCAGAGCCTGCAATCCTGACCCAGGAATAATCTCTGAAGGCTTCAGAAAATCTGCTGTGGGACGTTATCTCAGTAGAGGAAAATTTCATTTGGGAAGCAGCCCAATTTAAGAAAACAATTTCATGACAGCGTGGAAAGCAAGCTGATGATACTCCAAGAACTTAACTTTATTTGGTAGACTTTTGTCTGCTTTCCAAGGACACCTAAGAGTTAAATAATTTCAGGCTATAACAAAAACAACAAAAAATGATGTCCTAGTCACTCCATTTTCCTGTTACAAATATTATTTTTGGATAGAAATTCTGCAAATAAAAATGCAAGATGGGCTAAAGATTTTAAGCAGGAGGTATCCAAGGTTGCAAAGGATTTTGTTGACGTGAACTGAAGAAATACAACATGCCTTTATACTTACTTAGCTCTTTGATGCTACACATGATATCCAGTATGGCATTACAACCAATTGTACTTGTCATAAAAATACAGAGATTCCATGTGGAGTGAACCTGCAGTGAATTAATGCCTCTGTCAAGGTGTATCCTGAAATGTGTTACGGCATCCTTGCTTCAAATTCCAGTTTACACATTCCCTGCAACTCATGTGACAAGGAACATTGAAACACCCCAAAAAAACAAGAACCAATTTATTTTAAATTTCATCCCATTGATTAAGAGTAGATTTGGAATGAGAAATTAAATGAAATATATAGAAAATGGGGTGCTTTTTAGTAACTGTAAGGTATTGTGAAAAAGTCTATAATTCCTTTCTTTTTCCCAAGTTATTTTAAGAAATAGGGTTTGGGTCTGGAGCACAAGTCTGGTAAGGGGTGGCTGAGGGAGCTGGGGTTGTTTAGGCTGCAGAAAAGGAGGCTCAGGGAGGACATTTATGACTCCCTACAGTTCTGTGAAAGAAGGTTTTCCTGAGGTGGGCTCAGTTTCATCTCCAAGGTAAAAATGAACAGGATGGACCAGCCTCAAATTGCACTAGATGAGGGTTAGGTTAGATATTAGGAAAATGTTTTTCATGGGAATGGTTGGAAAGTATTGGAACAGGCTTCCCAGGGAAGGGTTGGAATCACCATCCTTGGAGTTTTCAAGAATAGTGTGGATATTGCACTAGGGAACGTGGTTTAGTGGAGAACGTGGTGGTGGTTGATGATTGCACTCAAGGATCTTATAGGTCTTTTCCAGCCTTAATGATTCCACAATTTCACCTGTGTCCCACCAAAAAAAAAAACTGCTGGGAATTTTATATGGCCAGAAATGAGGTGTTTGTACATAACAGTGCAACAGATGCTGACAACTGACTCACACTTCCTGCACCTACTGAAAATTACCAACCTCTTAAATTGTCTCCAGGTGCTGTGAAAAAGCTGCAGACCACTGAACAGCAATTCAGAAAACTGACACAAATGTGATTTCTTGACCACTTCAGACAGAGAAATATCACAGTGAAACAGTAAAGAAAATGCCCCCAGTGCTTTGTTAGGAAGGGATTTTCATTTATAACAGGTTTTCACTCATTTATTTTTTGCAGAAGACATCTCTGAGATAGGATTTGCATTGGACTTTGCTGCAGGAGTAGAGAAGTTGCAGGTTTTTAATCTCTGGCAGAAATCCTACAGAGTAGAAAGGGCAATGAACACCAATTCCTCCCCCTCCAGTGCAAAAGGAGCAGATGAGAAACTTTACAAGTTGGACACACGGCCCCTTGACCTGTGTGATACTGGATAACCCTCTGCAGTGTCAAGCAATGGATCATCTTACCTGCTGCTGCAAAACAGACTTCCTTATGTGCTTGGAAAGGACATTTCCCATGTCTGAGTCAGAATTCCTGTCCTGCTTCACCTGTGGAAGAAAATCATAACAAAACAAAACCCTCAAACAAACAAATAAACAAACCCCACAAACAAAAAAATAGCTAAACAAATAAAAAAAACCCACTAAATTAAAAAAAAAAAAAAAAAAAAAAAAACAAAAAAAAAAACTTTATTGAAAATTGAACAAAACAAAACCAGAAACTTTATAGAAAACAGAACTTTATAGAAAATTGAACTCAACTCCCAAAATATTTCCCAAAACAGCCTTGACAAAGTACGTTTCTTGTTACATCCACTCCTCTTTCAGGATGGAAACAGAGCTCTGGAAAAATGCAGCAGAACTGAGAGGCCCTGATGGAAAGGAGAGTTTCTGGACACTGGGAAAAGCATTGTAGCAGACTGGTGCTGTATCATATTTGTTTCTGATGGATTTAGTTGGTCAGCCCCCTTCCTCCTTCCATGCAACACATGCACACTGATCTATAGCACTCACATATGGTCACCAGCATAGAGGCAGCAAATGCCAGATCAGATAGAGAAAGAGTAAATTTAAGAGGTTATAAATGTCTTTTCATAATAGTATATATTCAATACTGTCACTAAAGTAAGAGTCCAAAGACAATACGAACACTTTTCTCCTGTTTTATATGATCCTAAGAAAATAATTCCAGTTCAACTTAATAATGGCTTTATTACATTGTTAAAAGGTGATTAAAAAGGCAAAAGAATTTTCATTTTGAATCTCCAAGGAGAACCATCGCCCTAGTTAAAATTACTCAAAAAGGTTCTTTCCTGCCATGAGGTCATAAAAAGGTGAAACATTTTCAGAGGGAAGGAGGACAGGGATGTTGTTGGTACAACACATCCTGTCACATTGAGGAGGAGAGGGAGGTCTTGTGAAATCACTTCTGTGTCACCTCTACAGTTGTGTCCAGCCCCCTCTTTGTGGTTTTAAACACAAGCCCAGCTTTATGTATCCACAAAAACCCTGCCACAGAAGCATTTTCTTCAAAGAGATGCTGAGATTTGTTTTATCAGATAATGCTGCAACCCTGCCTTACATGGCACAGGAAGAAAGAGGAAACTTCCCTAAAAACATTCCAAACTCCTCTTTGTGCCACCCACACATGCAGTCATTACTGAAGGACAGAGCTGCAAGTGGCTCTCCCTCACTGCAGCACTGGAGCCAGGGGAGGAATCACCCCAGCAGCCCCTGCCAGGATGCCAAAGGCAGAGCAGGATTTCCCCCAGTCCTCCTTTCCCTCCCCAGCACAGGACCCAGCACTCCCAGAGCTCTTTGGGTGTTCATCACAACAAAAACCTGGCCACAAGATTGAGAATCAAAGGCACCGAGTTACAAACCCTGCTGAAAATCTGGCACTTTGCTGAAGTGTTGAAATACTTCTGGTCAAAATATGGCCATGATCACTAAAATATACAACTGCTTTCCATAATCAGCAGTATTTACTCACATATATAATAATTTCATTGACTCCAGTCACAGGACATGCTAATTTTGTGTGACACTGGGAAAGGCTTCTAAGACCTAGAAGGCAACCATGGCATAAATATTGAAAAGACAGAGCTTTCTAGGACAGTATCACTGCAGCTTCAGTGGATGCAAACCAGAGTCAGTGTTAGTTCTGTAAATACTTCTGCATCACCTCATCAGTGTGAGGGAGCAAGAGGTAGAGTTGTATCCCTTGGAAAATATGCAGGAGCAAAGAACAGGTAGAGAGAAAGATGGAGATTTTGATGCAGATTATCTTTAAAGTCCTTTCCAACACAAAACTTTCTATGATAGGAACGTATTTGTGAAGTATAAAACAGTGACTTGGTGTCTGAGAAAGGATAAACAAATTATTGCTTTATGAGTTTTGGTTTTGTTAAGACTCAGAAAAACAGTTTCACAGTTGAGATACTCAATGTTTGAGTTTAAAAAGGAGTGCTCTGGGATGATGGTCCCTCATTAAGGGATCAGCTCTATAATTAATCAGCTAATTGGCCAGGATGCACCATCAGCTGATGGCAGATATACCTCAAGTCAAACCTCTGCCTCAGCATATTTATAAAGCTTTTTTCAAATAGGGTCCTGTGTCAGACCAGACATAGCAGTCTTACAATATTTTCTTAAAGTATTGCCCAGCCTTGGAAATACAGCTGAGCGTCTTGGATTCTTCTCATAAAGTGAAAAGGGCCATGTGTCTTGTAAAGACAAGCCCCAAGGGAACTGAGGTAAAGTATTTTTGTAGCCTTAACACAAATTTTCCTTGTGTTTATGACTTCATTATTTTAGTGGGTGTGTTATTTCAGTGGGTTTTTCAGCTACTTATTTTCTATCTTCTTTACAGTTATTTTTTTTTCTGTCTACTTTAAATAAGGAAAATGGACTCAACAGATGATGCAGAGGTCTTTATAGCAGAGCTACTGGTTTTCACTTCTGTTTCCTGAACCTCGAAGGATCATGTGCTTAAGATGCTCAAAGAATATTTTTGTAACATAATATAAAAGTTACTGTTGGTGTCTGGTCAGTGTAAAAGCTCCCCATATGAGCAGAGGTGAAAATTCTAGGCATCTATCTTCTGTTAAGTGTAGTGAAAGAGTTAAGACAAAATGAATTAAGGGAACACAACCAACAAGAGAAAAATTGTTTCTGATTAGCAGGAAAACCCAGGATTAGGATGTGGTTACTCTGTAATTGCAAAATCTGATCTTCAGTAATATCTGGCAGGGTTTTAGGGGAAAGAGCAGTGAAAGGACTGAAAACTAATACTAAGCTCATTTAAGGTGAATTAATCCAAAATACTGCTCTCTATACCTATGGAGTTGGCCCCTACGTTGGGAGAGCTCTACCTCTGCAAAAAGCTGTTGGAATTGGGCAGAGTCTGGCCTGGGCAGAGCGGTTTTCACAAAAATGCCCTTTTTTCTTGGTGCAGCCTCAGCCAAAATGCACAGAGACAGCAGCTATTGATCGAGCAGAGCTAAAGCGATGACCCATCCAAATTACTGGGTTATTCATTATCACTTCTGCTTTACCTAATGTCAACTCACTTGCCATATCTGCTTTACTGGTAGCTTGTTTGCCTAATTAGCAGTAATTTGCATTTTAACTGAGCCTGTATGATGTTCCCTGTAAAGTCTGTGCTTGGGGACTCCAGTGAGCACCAAGTTGCTGGTCAAAGTTTTGATAAGAAGCAATGCTTGAGTAAATTCTACAAGCCATCACCCTAAGGCAAAGTAATCTCATGGTAGGGATGGCTGAGTAAAATAATAGGAAGCATGGAGCTTTTCTCCAACCTAGAGCCAAATCTTTTACAAGACATGAAGTTCTCATTTTTCTTCTTCTTCTTTT
>VZTR01031757.1:323932-399490 GCA_013400775.1 Chaetops frenatus | reverse complement strand
AAAAAAAAAAAAATCCCTCGTTACCCCAAGATAAGAATATTTTCTTTTAAAAGTCAAATTATTGCAACTGTGGATCTGTAAGTAAGATTATGTGCTTCCAGAACTGGCCTTTTAGGGGCCAACAGGGTAAGTGTTAATGAACCGTGCAATGTTGGGTAAGAACAGAACAGATGTCTGCACAGCCATCAGGTAGACCTTTGTTTATATAAATGCACCGTGGTAGATAATATCTAATACCTTTCTCATAGCTTAAAATAACCTTCCCACTAAAAATACAAACAGGCTTTTCCCCAGTTGTGAACATGCTTAAAATCTAATTAATACACAGCCGACTGCAAACCCACCAAACTGCTCAGGCAGGGTCGGACCTGTCACCCAGTGTCACCTCTTCCATGACACAGTCTTAATCTCCTCCTTTGTCCTTATATTGCAGTTTTTGCTCTAAAGGTTTCTGCACTAAAAGAGTGGGGAGGTGAAGCCATAGTTCAATTCAATTTATTTTTATACTGCCTCTCATACATAGTCTTTCAAAACTCTTTGTAGCGAGAGATAAAATAATCATATAACACTTGCCGGAATTCAGCGCGGTGACTTTTAGACTCAGAGTAAAAGCTATGTACCAGGAAAGTAAAATTTAAAAAATTTAGAAACAGGGAGAAGATTAAGACATACGTATTGTTTCTGTATTATGGGAGAAGAGGGAAGCACATCCTTGTCCTGGTGCATTTGTAACCCTTCCTTTAGTTTGGAGGGTCCCAACATAAAGGAGAGGATGAGAAGGGCATCACTCAAAGGAGCCCCCTTCCAGCTGTGCTGGGCACAGAAACATCAGTCAGTTGTTTGCCTTCATATGGAAACCCCACTTTCCATTCAGGAAACAAGATAACTTCAGCCTATCCTGAGAAAGGAATGGAAAAATGCACCAAGACATTAACACTCATCATCTGACAAACACAACAGAGGACCAGCCCCACAACCAGGGAGGGAAAGGTTTTTGCAAAAGACTACCAGAAAAAGCAAAAAATATTTATGGCAACACCACTATTATATTCAATTTAAATTATTTGTGAACATTCCGTGTCCAAAAACATGACCCTAAAAGAAGTAATACAATTATTCATAAAGATAACTCTGGAACCAGGCACACACCATGCCCTGGCAGAATGACACAATCAGGAGTCATTGAGTGGACTTTGTTTATCTTGCTATACCCATCAGATCTAGAAAATAAGCAAAAAAAAAACCTGTTTCTTGGGCTTCCAAAGTAACTCTATCCCATATCTAAACAAAACCTGAATATCAGCACGTTCACCCAGTTTATCCCAGTACAAGCCTCAAACAGTACAGGAGGAAAATGCTCCTGAAAACCCTCCGAAAATTACAGAAAGAGTGTTATAAATTCTGTGATACAGTCTTAAATAGTCCTTGTAAAAGTTTACTACATCTTTGAGGTCCATCGACTCAGAAGCCCACACATAAAGAAGCCTGGTAAAAGAGCATCTAAGAAAATATTTGGGCAACAGCTAATATTTCTTCCCACCTGTCTTCATGCCCATACCACTCAACACCAACCACATCTTTATAACACGCAGTAAGAAAACACAATATATAGTAACTCATTTTCTGACCTTTTAATATTTCTGCCATTGATTGTCAGAAGTGAGGACGGCTCTCTATCCTAAGGTGATGGATTATTTAATTAACTATTGACCTTTTCAGTATCAGATGTTGACAATGAATGCGCTCCTGTGTAAGCTGCCTCCTCTGGATGCTGTTCAGTTCTCCAGTGCACGTGGATTTGTCTCACATTTTGGTTTTTAAGCTTAACATTTCTATTATTTCAATCCAAAACCAAATCAAAGTCTTGCATTTAATGATGAATACTTTTATGATCTATCATTTTGAGTTTTCTTGTGAACTGTATTTCTAGAAGAATTTATATGGATATTAACAGAATTGAGTCTTTCATAGAGAAAATAATTTCTAGTGCTTACCTATGACTTAGGTTCCTGGCACGTTTTCAAGACAACTTCTGCACCAAGAGGCAAAGAATCCAGCCCAGAAAAGAGAAATTGTTCATCATCTGTGCACACGGGTCAAGGGACGTCCCAGACTGAAAATTGTAGCAGTCATTTGATATTATGGTTTGCCTTTGGGCCCAGCAAAGACTCCAGCCAGGAACATGACATTTACACTGAGCACCTTTAAAAAGAAAGCATTTCACTACTTTCCCACAAGACATGCAACGTGAAGCCTTGTTTACTCATAGGTAAACTGACTTCAGACTTTTTCTCCCCCAAAATAAAGAGAAAGGATCCAGATCCTCGTCCTGGAGACCTGGGATCCCAGTGCTCAGTTCTCAGCAATTACATATTCAGCTACAATCTTTTCATAAGCAAACAAGGTATTTTCCTCCACGAGCTTGTTGTTAGAACCAAACCCTGAACAAATGATCCATGCCTCCAGGTTGTCAGAGAGATTTACATGTGACTACACAGCAGTTTGGGTATTCCACTGTGATTTCTCTCCAGGACTGAGAGAACTGATTAATCTAACATATTCCTTGTAGAAACTATCCAGTATTTCTCCAGGAAAAAAGTTCATAGCCTGGCACACCTTTGTAATAAATATTCTCTTCTCATTTCTTCTGTTCACTCAGAAAACACATATTTGCCAAATCAGATACCAGAGAGAAGTTTTGGGGTTTTCTTTTTTTTTCTTTCTTTTTGACTGAACAGGCAATAATACTTTTTCAAGGTGTTCCATTTCCTTAATTATTTTGGTAACTATGAAACCACTTCATACGAATAATTCCACGACGTATCCCTGCACCAGGAAATAACAAATTTATAAAAGGTCTGTTTACCAAAAATCGTGGGAGTTTTTCAATCACATTTTTGTCCATGAAATCAGCAGCACAAGCAGCAGTAAATATTCCTGCAGCTGATGGATTTGGTCAGTGGTTTTAATCAGGAGCTCTCCTTTTGCATCAATCAGCCTTCCCCGCAACCCAGGAGAAACCCTTGCATATGTCATCGATACACCCAGATAGCGGAGCTGTAAGTCTGATTTTTTGTGATGTTAATAAGATATTATGATAGATATCTATTAGTGGGGAGAGTGGAGCAGCAGACAGGCTGCAGCTCCTCTGACAGCGGCTGCTCTTTCTTGGTCGGTGTCAATCCGCGCCGGAATGGCGGGGAATGAGCGGATGTGACAGGAGAGGACCGCTCCAATTATGGATGAAGGGACACTATCTACTCCCACTGCTTGATGTGATTTATTCGACGGCCCTTCTGCATTTATAGAGCAGCAGATTGTAGCTGCTTATGAAGTGACAAATAGTGCTCAATGACATTGACTGACTTGTCTGATCAATTTAGCTCCTCTGAAAAGTAGCCGTGAATCGCTTCCCTCCTTGAATGACGGCAGGAACGGCTCAACTTTACCGAGGTGAAATCTCAAATGCCATTAGAAAAACTATTAAAGAGGACTCATTTTAATCAAATAACACAACAGTTCCATACAAAGAATGAAAAATAGAAATCCTTCCCACAGCTTTGCTTTGAAATGCACCTCACTTAAGGAATGTTTTGCCTTTGAGACAGTGTCAGGACAACATTTTTATTATTTTATCAGTTCCTGAATATTTGATATATTTTGGTGGAGGAGTAATGTATCTGATGGAGGGGAAACAAGTTTTCTTACAAGAATCAACAAAGCAACTTTTCATGTTCTCTAGAAAAGTTGCCAACTCTCCCGATTTTATTGAGACTTGAATCATTAGATTAATTTTAAAATTCAAGGCTCCTAGAATCTGGTGATGATGCAATCCAGCTTTTATATTAAAATCAATAAGAGAAAAAGAAACTCCTGCTCTTGTGGCCAGGGAGCAACTTAAAAATGTAATTTTAGTGAACGCAGTGCAACCAAAATCCAAAATAAAATTGGAAGCCAGCTTAAAAATGCTGAAGGGTTTTTGTGGATTTTGAGAAGCAACCTTAGGACTATTGGGGCCTGGCAGGACTTTTTCACACTTGGGTTTGACAGCACAGGAATTCCTTATAAGTCTGGCTGATTTTGACAGAGCTGTCGCGTTAATACCCTAATATTGAAAACTGTCAAACTCTCAGTGGCTGGAAGCCCTTCTGGCAGAGGGAGTTGTTAAATGGGAAGAGGTGGCAGAGCCAGGCTCTCGGGTGCCATAGAATTCCCACTGCTTTCCTGAGCCTAGGCACAGCCTTTCCAGTAATGGTGGAATTACATGATAAGGTGTCATTTGGCATAAGCAAAGACCTCACAATAATTCCTTTAAACAAGCACTGAATTAAAAACCATTGAGGAACCGTTAACAATTGTATTTTATCTAGCATTATTTTAGTATTTTTATAAAGTCATAATGTCACATCACACCTTATAAATAACGCTTATGATATTTCTTGCATGAAGCAGGCACAGGAGTTGCCTGCGAATGGTAATTCCGTGTATAAATATATACAAACTTGTGAGGGAGCCTACACACACATATCAATATATATATGGTCACAGCACAAATAAATCAGTGTCTGCATGTGGGGGGTGCATGAGCGCCGTTCATTATATATTACAATATTAAACTGTTATCCATGCACAAGTATATTTATGTATATATTTCAATTTATTAGAGCTAGGCAGGCCTTTACAGACTTAATAAAGAGCACCAGCATTCTAAGCCAAGAACCATTTTTCCCTTTCCCTGTATTATTCAAATTTATTAAACAATATTTCACATTTGTTTGACACAATGTCAAACTCGGGACTCCTAAAGAACTGCTGCAGCTTTGGAACTGTTATGCTTTCTTGGACTTTAATCATTTTTGGCAAGGCTCCATTTCCTGTCAGAAAGTGAAACAGCTTAGGAATGTCATTTTCACGAAAGAAAACAGAGAGAATCCGAGAGGAAGTTCTCCTCCACTCCAGAGCCCCTAAGATACTCAAACACACTCGCAGGAGGGCTGGAATACATCAAACATTAGCAGAGGGAAAAGGACACACTTTTCCCACATTAAAATACATGGATAAAGTTGAACTTTTGCTAAAAATAGTTCCCATGACTAATCCTATTAAGTTTTTAAAAAATTGGGCCGTATCTCCCTTGAAGTCAAATTGTTTTTTAACTTTAGAATGACATTAGAAAAAGACTCTAAAGGGCCTTTGCTTAAGTCAAAGTCCCTGGAAGATTATTTTTTCTTTTCTGCTCTTTTTAAGTGAGATACGAAAAATGAGGCCAGGAGCATGGATCACTCTTCTAAAAGGACAATTTACCTATTGAAGAGGTGAGGAGGATCAGTCTCTCCCAGATCATCGCTGGTGATTTACTGTTTAAAAGAGAGGCTCCCTACAGAGGGAAGAGGTTGAAGGGAGCAGACACAGACTAACCCTTCCCTGGGCCAGCTCAGTGCCTGCAGGAGCTCAGCAGATCCAAAGAGGCCAGGATGGAAGGAGCCCTGTAACTCTTTTGGGCAAGAATCACCTCTTTTCTTCAATCAGAAGGCTGGTTATGTAAAAACCACCTTGACTGCTTGTTGTGATGGGGAAACAAGTAATGGCCAGATGGATTTTGAGAACACAACCCACACCCCAGCAGGAAAAACACTGCACCAGGAGAGTTAGCAGTTCCCACTGCATCGTGGCCACGTTGGCAGTAAATAGAACTAAGGACTTTTGACAACCACCAGATCCCTGTACAATTTATGAATCCTATTTGAAGCTCATCTGAGAGCTTTTCGAGCAGAGCAAACACTTCCCAAGGTTTACACCATCCTTGTTTGTCCTAACACCACAGACAGAAATCCCAAGCCATGGTGGTTTCGGTGGGAAAGCAGAGGGAAGTTGGATGCAGAGGAGGGTGAGAATCCATTCCTAAAGGAAAAGCCATTTGCAACAGGATGCCGAGATAAAAAGGATGTTTATGTCATTCAAGGAATTTGACCTAAATCCAAACAACACTCATACACAACAAGGAAAGGCAGGTAGGTTTATCTATCACATTTTCCCTAGAACTGGGTAAAACACTAAGTGGTGGGATTTGAGGAGCCTTGCAAATGTCTTAGCCCTGATTGCTTTGGTTGCAATATGTGTTTAAACCAGTGTGTTACAAACCCCAGTGGGGCACAGGCTGCCCTGAGGGCCAGATCAGTGAGGCCAAGCTGGGAGGGTGTCTCAGAACTGTGATCCACGGGATCCAAATACAAGAAGAGAACACCCAGCTGGGAAAAGCTGAGCAGAGTGTGATGTGGTCAAGGAAAAGATGAAATCCTAAAGGGAAAAAATATTACCTATACCTGTGCTTTGAAAAGCATGCAGGCTTCTAGCTCAATCACAAGAAAGATCAGGAATTGGTATTAATGAAATGAGAAAGATTTTGGAGAAGGAAAAATAAAATGAAAATAAATTACTAATTCCCTTAGCAATAAATTTAAACTTTCTGTGATTTGCTGTTTGGTTTTTTTTCCTATGGATTAGATAAGCACAGAGCACAAGGGGATGAGGAATGGAGGGTTAACAGGAGTTGTCTACTTCCATAAAGCTTGACATCTCCCTGTTTGAATTAATTCTCTACCTGTTTTCAGTTCAGCACTGAACAAGGAGCAGACACACCAGCATAAACCTCATTCAGGTTTGTACAGGTAGAGGCACACAAGCCATCCCTTAGGGGAGGGAAAGAGCAGAGCAGGTTGTGGTGGGAAAACCACCCCCTTTGCATGTACTTTTTCTCTCCATCCCTCAGGAAGCCGGGTCAGGTACGATGGGGTGGTCCCAGCCTGTCCCCCACACACCAGGGGACTGTGAAAACTCTCAGCATCAGCCCACATCTGCTTGCCTTGAAGTCGTCCCCACCACCCACACTTCCAGAGCAGCTGAGTGAGGTCAATCCCCAAACACTTGTGAACACGTCGCTCCTTCCCACCCCCCTGAAGCCCCTCTGGCAGCATTGTTTTCTTTTCTGCCCCCAGCTGAACTTTCATGCTGCTCTCTGATGTTCCTGCAAGGAATAACTCATTCCCCCAGCCCAAATCTGTGAGGCTGGGCTTACCTGCAATAGGTACCTTTACTTTTCCTGTTGCACCACTGCCAGTCACCCTGACAGCATCTTTTTCCTTGGACCAACCTTGCTGTTGAATCCCTAATTCCAACCCAGCACATGACATTTGTTTGTTGTCAAAATCATAGCTTGGTGTGGACTTACAATAACGTCTTGCAGCAAGTTAGTCACCGAGGAACATTTCCAGTCATTAATTTTCCAGCACAGACTACAGGTTTCCATGGCTATATTCCACAGGAAAAAAGAAAAAAAAAAGAAAAAAAAAAAATAGAAAAAAAAGGAAAAAATACAAAAAAAAAAAAAAAAAAAAAAAAAAAAAAAAAAAAAAAAAAAAAAAAAAAAAAGAAAAAAATTCCAATTTCATGTGTAGATGAAATACTTCAAAGTCTCAAACACTCAAGCCATCACTAACACATGCAATAATATAAACTGGAATGAATTTCCAGGATGTAGTAGGCAGAAACTCAGCTTTCAGAGCAGCAGGGTTGAAGTGCACTTTGACACTGCCCCTCCCCATCCCCTCTCCCCACATCAACTAAACCCTCCTTACCTCACCTTCTTTTCGTGGTTGGCCCAGTCTCACAGCAGCTGGCAATCACCAATTAACACCAGAGCCCATGAATTTGTACAAGCTACAGCTCAGTCTGCACTTCTGACCCATCACCATAGTATCAGTTTATACTGCAGACCCATGAAGTCAACTACATTACATGTTCCTCCAAAAATCCCTCCATTCAAACTCGTCTTTACCCTCATTGGACCCCTGCATGCTAAGGCAAATATAAAATTACTTATGTTGGGAAAGCCCTCTGAGATCATCAAGTTAAAACATTAGCCCATCACTGCCAAGCCCAACACTAACCCATGTCCCCAAGTGCCACACCTACAAGTCTTAAATCCCTCCAGTAACAGAGACTTAACAGACTTTATGAAGGGTTATGTGATAAATCATTGTTAAAAGTTTTTTTGTTGTTGGTCTAGTCTTCCATTTGTACTGGGGGGAAGGAATCTGGAGAGAGAAATCTATATCTGGAGCTATAAGCCTAGAATTCTGTAGAGTTAAATACATGTAAGGACTTACTGAACTTCCTGAATTTAATAAAAACATTAAAATACATATATATGTAAAAGAAAAATCCACAAGAACCTGCACTGTTAATTAACTGTTAAGCAACATCACCATGCCCATTCTTTTTGATAAACTGTGCCACTTAAATCCCAGCCTTTCCCTGCTCCCGTTGCTATAGGTGCCTCTCAAACAGCAGTTCACACATTACACTTGGCCCTCCTCCCTTCTGTCCCAGCCTGGTACCTCCTCGAGGGTGTCACACGCAGCCATCCATTTATCTTCCCTTTTCATCAGCTTGCTGAGCCTTTCAAAAACGGCCAGAACTTCTTGAGGCTTCTCCCCTCTTTTTCTTCCCCTCCCCCCCCCCACAACAATTTCCATTTATATCTAGACTTTTCCAAGCCCAACACAACCTAATGGGCAGGAGAAGGCCCGAGCCCAGATTGTTTAACAATGCCTTGAGGGGCTTATTCACCAAAGTTCGACGCTCTGACGAACAGCTTGCTGCAGCTCTAATGGTAAGGCATATAAAATGCATCATACATTAAATTTAATGTTGCCTCATTAGTCTTAATTAGATTCCTACACTACACCAGGATTATAGTTTCTTCGTGTTTATGTTTGCTCCTAAAAGAAAGTCTACACTAGAGAACAGTTTGGTGTACTTTCTAACCTTTGAATAAATATGCCCTGAATGGATACCTATGGATATTCTTAACCTTGAAGAAACAAAAATTAGGTGGTGTTACGAATGCCTTTCAGACAGAAAGATTGCTTAGGGTCAGTTACAAAGGAATAAATTTAAAGGGAAAAAATACAGTGTGCAAATATTAGAAATTACCTTCTATTTTAAAGAGCAAACAGTGAAGGGAAGGGAAGGGACTGTTTGCTTTAAATAAGTGGTAGCTCTTCTATTTTTATGGATGCCCTGATAGATTGCTCTCATACTAATTAATTTTGTCTCCTGGATTAGATTTTTCGCAGTTTATTTACTTTCAGTTGTAAAATCTGTTTCCAAGTGATGCCACTAATTCATCTTTGGAACTTGGTTCCAGACACCAGCAGAGCTCATCCCTGAGTTAGTCAAAATGACCTACACCAGGACCATGCTTGTCAGAGGTGAACAGTTTTTTTTTTAAATGGAGCATCCCACTTTTATTCCTGTAATTAATTTAAGAAGCAATTTTAGATTTCAAAAAGTTTGGAAAACTTAGGAGTTTTTTGGTAATGTCAAACTGAAGCTTGATTGTTATAAGTATCGAAAAGGTGAAAGCTGGTTTACCAAATGTTGTCATTCTTAATATTTTGGCTCAGATCTTGCCATGAAAGAGTTCAGCCTCTTGAAGCTAATTCTCACCCAGTACAGAGTGCAATTCATACAAGTTCATCTATTTCTTTCCAAACGATTTTTCCAAGCACCCACAGTAGTATAGGAGCAAAGAGAAGTCAATTAGTATTATTACCAGTCAGTGTTCTGCTGATATTTTTAAGATTATTTCCTTTCATGTCCCATACCATTAGTTCGATAAAATTTAATAAAATTTCATTTGAATTTGCATGTGGCCTGGTTTACTTGTTAATTAGAATTTGAATAACATAATTGAAAAGACAGTGCAAATCTGTACATTTCATTTGCTTAAGGGTTTAAAAGAAATTATTTTGTCCTGTTTGGATTTACCCTTTTCAGAAATCTTTGCATAAAAGTGAGCGAGCATTTGAGGTTTCTTAGTATTTCACAGGCCCTACCAGGTACACTAAAATAATTTTATTTCCTCTGAGATAAAACAAGCTGACTTCAGCTTTGAAAAATCCTTTCCTTGGCTCAGGAAATGGGAAAAACGCTTAGGAAAATTTTCAAGAACTATCTGGCTTTAAAAGTAGATCAAAGTCTAAATATTTTTTTTTCACAGGCAATACTGAAACAATTATTTAAATGACGAAGAGTGCACATGTACTGACTTTGTTCAAACTCGAATTTAAACTTTTCATCCATCTACACTACAGTAGCACGTTTTCCTTAGGAATGACATCTTGGAAAAGGCCTGTACAACACGAAAAGGAAAAGGTTTACATTTTCTAAAATCCCCTAATCCTGCCTTTTTGCAGTCTCTCCATAAATTGTTACCTTTTTCCTGAGGGGATAAAAAGCTCAGTGGTTTCTTTGGTTCCTGGGAAAAACTGCAGCTACGGAACCTCTTAAATCCCAAACCAACCAACCAAAACCCCAGAAACACAGAAAACTACCATTCTTCATCGTGAATTCAAAGAGTAACAAAATCTATCAGTAAATATGGATGAGGGCCATATCAATGGGCTATGGATGGATTCACAGGAGGAAGAAGAACTGGATGTACTGAGGACATATCTTTAGCAGCTAATATAACATATAACTACAGCACAGTGGTGAGTATCTGAAAGAAATCTGGGAGAGCAGGAGTGAAAAAAGCAGTTACTGGATGATGATCTGTTATTTAGAAACTGATGCCCAGGAACACACACTCACTTTTATCTTAAAACCACACAAAATGTTTCAGAACTGGTAAGACTTAGCACAATTTTTTCCTTTGCCAAAAGGCCCAAGTAAAGTCAACTCTGTCTCTTGTGTGGGTTGGCTGCAAGGCGGGGTGCAGCCAGGCAGGATACATCCACCTCCCTCCACTCTGGCTCATGCAACCTCCACCAAAAAATAATAGATATTGCAGGAAGGCTGTGACTTTTTGTCTTTTTATTGCCTTGCTGCCTTGGCCCGCTGGCAGCAAAGACAGCCAGCCATGCTGGGCTTCACTGGGAAAGGCTCCCAGCATGGCTGGGACTGGATCCACGGAGAAGGGGAGCATGTGAACCCCAGGCACCCCATGCTGCAGAGCAGACCTCCAGATGTGGGAAGAGCAGCGTCTCCCGCTCGGCGAACGATGGAGGGAGGCGACGAGGGTGGTGATCCTGCCGTCGGGAGCTGCTCTGCTCTGCAGAGCTGGCAGGAGATGAGAGGTACGTTGTGCTCTGCAAAGAGCTCAGCAACTTCCTCCAGAGCAACGGGGAGCTGAGCAGAGGGCGGCTGCACTGTAAATCACAGCTCCAAGGCCTCCACAGGTGAGGCACAGCTGGGCAGGGCTCGGCACACCGGGATGGAGCAGGCCGGATCTGGTCCAGCCCATCGCTGCTCCAGTTGGATCCAGACTTTTCCTTTTGCTGGCTCTCTGAGGGGGATCTATCACCTTCCTGTTGGATTTCTCTAGAGCCATAAAGACAGCTCTGGGACAACACCCAAAAGTGGATTAATTGTTTTATTCTGCCTTCCCAAACAAGGTTTGAGCGTTTCCGGGAGCAGCCGCGCTCCTCGCACGCACATGAGCTGTTCTGGCAGGGGCGCCTCAGCCCATTTTGGTTTGAGTGACAAAAGTTAATTTTATTGATGCACAGCCTTCTGTGATGCTAGGTAGGAGGTCCGACCATGCAAATCAAACTGCTTCCCCCAAAATATCCCAGTGATTGATAATGAGGCAGTGATGCAGATTTTTGACACTTTTGATCCTACCACAAGCAAATGCTAAATTTAACAGCAAGAATTTAAAAAGCTAATGCCACGTTGCTTTTAAAGCAATCAGAGAAAGATATACATAGTTTAATGAAGTCCAATGTTATTCAATGAAATTTTTTTCAATGCCAAAACAAAGCTGTAACAAGCAAGATTTCAGAAGTAAGGGGGGAAAATCAACTTGAGACAACCCTGCCAATACCCTTGGTATTCAAGTTTAATTTCACTCCTAGTGGAAATGTTATACATATATACTTTGATTTCACTACTCTATGTCTACATACATACATGTCCCAGCTATTCTGCAAGGTATATAAGGGACATATCCAGAAGCATTTGAACAAGGAAGATGACTGACATTTACAAGAAAAGCCTTTATTATATGTCTATATTTTGTTTCATTAATCATGCATGTTCATTAACCAATCATGGTAATTTATTATTCACTGTTTGAAGACATGTTGTATTACAATGGTGTCATTGTCACTTTGATCATCTAAAGATCTCACAGGATGACATTTCCAACCAGAGGACCTGACTCCTCTGTACGTGCTGCATGAATATGTACTAGAGACTCAGAAGTGTTAAAAAAAAAAAAAAAAGGAAAAAAATCAACAACAAACCTGCAGTGCAACATTGTTTGCAAGATACAGAAATTAATTATGTAGCTCAAAGATAACAACCCACAAATTAGGTAGAAATATTCAGGTGAAGTGATTTGCACATGATTTTAATAGTGGATAAGCACCAAAAGAAGATGCTATTCATTTTGTCATGTAATATTTGATCATTAAGTGTTTTGCTAGGTTGTATCATGCTTAATCTACACAATAATCTGAAAAACACACTCTTTACAAAACAACCTAAAAATGTTCTCAAAAGTCTGGGCTTTCATCACCACCAGCTATTGCATTTATATAGTGAGAAACTAAATATATGTTTATCAAAAGATAGAGGCACCACTACCAGAATGCAGCACTTCCTTTCTCCTTAGTCTAAGGTCATTGCAAGAAAGGTTGTGAACCTGAGCATTGGATAGAATCTGATTTTATGGAACCAAGGTTTACAACTCCTTCACTGCTCATTTCTGCCTTCCATTGCACCTTTCATAAACCTACTGATTAATATCAAACAGTGAACAACTCTGACAAGCAGGATTACTAATCCAACATAACTGTTTATAGTGTGAATGAAAAAAGTGCTCCATTTCCAGCCACTGCACTTAATAATAAATTCCTGTTGTACTTAAATGTTGAAGGGATTACATAACTGTCAAAGTTCCTTTAAATGTTAAGGGTAGCAATCATATTAAAGACATACTATACAGAAGCAAAAGCAAATGTCAGTTTAGCTATTATTACCATATTTGCATGGAGTTTGGAAACACAGGGCCAGATTCCTAAACACGTCACGTTTGGGCTCGTTGTGGCTGAGCAAAGGGGAAAAGGAGCTGCAAACCAACCCCGCCAGACGTGCTGCAATCCTGTGCCATATAAGGGTCAGAAAAAGGAGCTTCCCGTGCCCCAGCACAGCCACGGGGCTGTTCTGGATTCCACCAGCTGAAACAAGACCACCAGGACAATTGTGCCAGAGAGATGGAGGGGAATGCCACGCATTCCTCCTCCCTCGCTCCCTCTTCCGCTGCGCATACTTCACGCGAGGAAGCTGCTGGATTGGCTCAACACCGTCCCAGGACAATTTTGAAGCACCCACTTAAGACATGCTTATGACAACTGTGACCCTCTTGGGTATCCCTAAGACAGAGAGAGCCAGGAATCTGGTGCAAACAGAATCAAATACGCAGATGCTCTCAGTGCAGTCTTTAGATACTGTTCCTCTGACCTCTGCTAGTGGCTTAAACATATTAAACACCCTGGATGTCAATTAGTAACAAGCAAAACTATGAACTGTCTGGAGAAAACTAGGATGAATTAAACTACTGAAAAAGAAATAAAAAAGAAAACAAACCAAAAGCACAACAACAAAACCCCCAGAAAACAGACCTCTAAACCCAATGAAGACCTAGATCTCAGATTGCACTCTATATTTACCTCCTTCCCTGCATTGGAATCATTTGCAGGATTAAAACCTGAGCCTGGCGCCTCCCCACACTACGATTATTGGCAAAGAAACAATTCTTTGACTGTCTTCCAGTACTCTTTTAAAGGACTGGGGTTATTCACACAGAGCCACACCCCACATCCAGCAAGACAAGAGGAATGCTTGCCCGTGGAAGTTATGTGCACGCAATGAAACCCTTGTTCCCAAGTTAGAAATGGGACCCCATTATTAGCATTCCTGATATTCATAGCACTGCTGGCGTTCCACAGCACCCAGCAGGGCTCAGCCAGCAGCCTCAAGGAAAAAAATGCCTAACCTTGAGCTTTATACCATCATGAAATGAGTTAATTTCAGAATTACCCACCTGCAGTGTCCTGCTGCAGCATTTGCTTTGAGAGAGAGGATTCCGGCCATAGTCTCACCCAAAAGATGAATGCCGGTGATGGCAGTTGGTGTTGATGTCCTGGAAGAGCATCAGTGCTGAAATCCTTCCTCCTGCACACTGAACAGTGTTCCTTGGAAGTGCCCCACTGACACATTGCCTCACCAGCAAGATTGGCCTCATAACATATAGAATAATAAAAAGGCAAAGAGGAGCAATGTAATTAATTCACTGCACATCCAGGGATAGTTACAACATATTTGATACCTAAACATGAAGTATTGTCTGGTAACCTACTCAGTGGTGGGTGGAAAGCAGTCTCCCATGGCTCAAGAATCCCTGAGATGTTGAACATTTTCCTCTACAAACTCAAAAATTCAAAACATTTGCCAATAATACACGTGTAAGAATAGAGATGTCTCTGGATAGGGTCTAGAGAAGGTCAAATTGCTTTGAAACATCGTCTCTTTTTTTAGGATAGATATCACTATGGCAGTGATAAATATTTTGTGAAAAATCTAAATAAAGCAGGCTGGATGTTGCATACTTAGAACGGGTGTCACTAAAGAAGTTTGTGGTTTTTTTTTGTTTTTTTTTTTTTTAATTTCCCCAAGTGAAATTTCTAGGAAGGATTTTGTCAATTTTGTCAGTGTGGAAATCACCATGGGAAGTGCATTGGCCCCAAGGTGTTGGACGACCTACAACGTGTCTGGCCCCTCCTCATGTCAGCCTCTTCCTTTCCAGGAATTTTGAGGTGGCAGAGGAATCTGTCATGGTCCTATTTCTCAGCATTCTTTCCTGGGCAAAACAAACTGCTTTTTTAAATTATTTTTTTTTCTAGTTAGTGTCTCTTTTTTTTTTAATCTCTGGTTTGGTGTTTGTCCACAAATGGAGAAGCAGACCTGGTAGATCAGCAGATAGTCACCTTAGATGTTTTCCTGATGGCTGGAAAGGTTCAAAGAGGGAACCCCACACTCCTTCACTGGATCCTGAGGTCCCCCTGGCCCACTGACATCTACCATCTAATGCCTGATGACAGGGCAATGGAGACTGCATGTTTCAGCTGCATTTCTAACACTATCAAAGCCCTTTTCCCTTGTAACTGAACCGTTCTAATTATGCACATTTCCCTTTGCTGTATTCCTCAAGGTCTTGTCTCACCAAATGATGTAACTCTTGATTACAGCTCTTGTATTCAGCTTGTACGACGAGGCTGAGATACTCCTGAACACCTTGATGACAAGTACATGGATTTGCCTGGCAAAACAATAACCACGCTAAAGCTCTTTTAACATCCTGGTTCCTTTTGCTGAAAGCATCTGCCTATACTGTCAATCCATCCTGTGCCTCATGGGTGCCTGACTCCAGCATAAGCATGCAAGTCCTGTAAACGAATACATGCTTCTGGGGGTAGCACTTACAGTAGAGGAGGATGGTCTCATGAGTGATAAGGGTGGCAGAAGTGCAGAGCAGAGCTGAGTGGATCTGGCACTCACGTTGCGAGCAACACAGCATCCGTACGGGAAGATTTTCCCACAGAACGACATGCAAAAATTTATTCTAAGCCCTTCCAACTTGTTTTTTTGTGGTTTTTTTTGTTTGTTTGTTTGTTTGTTTTGTTTTGTCTTTTTTTTTAATTTGGATTTTGTTTTCTTCCCCTCCTCTGTGAAGTTTCTGTCTTCTGCAGCTCTTCTCTAAATAGCTGTTTAAGATGCCGCTGCTAAAATGAAATGCATCGTTTGAGGAAACTGACCCGTCTGACCAAGTAAGTAATTGCTAGTTAAAACTAACCCCACAAAGCTACATTCTACAGAAGAGTACCACTGAGGAAAAAAGGGTGGGTTTTTTACACTAAAGTACAATGTTCTAAGGTAACCGTTTTAAAAAAGGTTACCTTTTTAAAAAAAAATTTTAACCAGTGGTTATAAGTACACAATTAAAATGAAAATATGCCTCACAAAATTTTAAGCAGGAAATGCTGGTTTTTTCAGGGGCAACTCTGCACTGAGTATTTCAATTTCCTAAAGGTCAGAGCATGAAGGACTTCCAGATCCCCCAATGCTGTGCAGCACAGAGGAGCAGAAAAACTCTCATCCTGAGCCAGATGGGTTTCCCAACACATTCACTGTCATGTCTCCAACACTGGCCACCACCAGATGTTTCAGCAGATGCCAGAGTGGATGAAATTAAGGTGGCTGAGGGATACTACTTGTCTTCTGCAGGAGATCAAACATATTCCAACTACATGTGACCTGGAACCAGACAGGTACAGGCACTGTGCCATCACCACTGAGAACCAGAGATTTCAATGGGACATCCTCCCATATACTGCTGCCCTGACCAAAACTTCTGCTGGAATGGGTAGAATCCACTGATCCCAGGGTTTGAAGTCATAGTGGAAAAGTCTGAAGACTCTCTAGACATCTACAGACATCCTTTTGTCTTTCCTCCTAATTTTCTTATCTCCCCTTCCCACCTCCTCCTGTTGCTGCTTAGCTGCATTGTTCAGCAATTTGGTAAAAACAGCTATAAACTTAAAACAAAACAAAACAAAACAAAACAAAACAAAACAAACAAACAAAAAAAAAACACCAAAAAAAAACACCTCCACACATTGCTTCACTTTTCTGATTTTAGCCCACAGACTAAAATTTACATATTTTACGAAAATCTGTACTAGCATTTAAAAGCTTCTATTCCATTTAAATACAGACATTTGAGCAAAGGCAACAAAAAAACCTGTACCTTTCCCCTGGAAGCTTTGCTAAGCCTCAAGCCTTTGCTCACGTGTCCATGAGATGTGATCCTCTTGCAGCCTGTTCTCCAGCTTTTGGTGGTTAGTGCAAAAGACACAGGGAGTCCAACCCTGCTCTTCAAAACATTTTTGCTTCACTCTCAGGCACCTTCTGCCTGCAGCAGCCTGGGCAGAGATTGCTTCTTAAACATGCTCCTTTAGACTAAAACTCCCCCCCCCCCCAAAAAAAAAAAAAGCACTGGAAGGAGGTAAGCACTCAGAATTAGTCAGTTCAGTTAGTCTTGATTTTCCTAGGCAGCAACCTCAAAATACAAGCACAGCCTTCAAAACACAAGCTTGGAATGTCAACTAAAGGTCACAATTTTATTATTTTTAAACCAGCTAAGTAAGTGTCTTAAAATGTCCAAATGGAAAAGAAAGAGTGATGACATAGCAGTCTGAACTACTTAACAAGTCTAAAATATGAAAATCCTTTAGAAGAAGGAAATGAATCTGGTCAATGACCAGCTCTCACCTTGGTGTAAAGCAGTGGGAAAGGTGAGGAAGAACTTTTAAGAAAATTACTACAATATCTGCTATAATTGGTGGATCTGGAAGGTGAGATTATCAGAGATAAGAGTCCACCACAGAAATCTGAGGTGGATTTAGCAGACAAATTCTCCAGGTGGTAATTCTCACAGCACAAATTACAGCACCATAAAAATCACACACAAATTTATATATGTACAGCAAACAGATTTTTAAAAGTTACCATTATTAACAAACAAAATTATAATTAACAAACAGGAGGAAACACAAGAAAACTGGTTTGAGAAGCAGCCTGTGAGGTGCTGAGCAGGTCTGTTCCATCAGAGACCAGTGATGCTCCCAGGGCATTGCTGCAGGAGCACATAAATCATTGCTCTGAGCATATGCAGATCATTGTGAGACTCTCTTCACAGATTTCTGTAATACATATATGATTTAAAAACACACTTCCATTTAAAAGTTTTTCAGTTTTTGTAAGCACATCAAAGCTTTACAAATGTAGATTTATTTCTTTTAATAGTGCATATTAATAATATTGATATAATTATCACTATTCATATTTGAAGACTCACAAATACAATTTTTTCAAAGATTGCTTGAAATCCAAGATGGAGAGTAAAGAGATCCATAATTTAGTGGGTAGAAGTGGGAGTCAAGTTTTCTAGAGTCTAATTTTCCCAGTATTTAAATACTGCAGAGAATCAATGCAAAGCTCTGAAATGAACTTTGGAAAAACTGTTCATTCCCTTTACTACACTTCTCCAATACATAAACTCAACAGACTAAAATTCATCTACTTTACAAAGATTTGGTGCAGCTTAATAGAGTGCTTTGAGATCTTGTGATGAAAGACTGAATCCAAGTACAAAGTAATAAAATAAAGATAGTACCATTAATTAGAATTATTAAAATTCATACACTAAAATCTATAATCTAAGCAGTAGGGACCAAGCTATTCATGGGTGTTTAAAATAAGGAAGAACATTAAGAATACTAATTTGGACAATTGAACCCAGCATACCAAAACTGTCCCTTTTGTTCTGTTTAGTCTTTGGGGAACTATAAGATAAGTTCACACAGAAAAGAACAATAGGCTGCTGTGTCTATAGTCTTTGATTTGGTTTTTGAGATGGTCAGTCACTACTCAACAACAAGTCCTAAAGAAAACTATTCATTTCTGGAGCAACCAGTGGTGTGATGGGGGGCAAAAGACAACTTTTTTTTTTTAATTTTAAAGGAGAACACCACTTGCAGTCACAGGAGGTGGGTGATGAGGAGATGAGGCTGAGCAAGGAGATGGTTGGATGGGGCTCTGAGCAATCTGGTCTAGCGGAAGATGTCTCTGCCCATGGCAGGGGCTGGAATGAGATGACCTTTAACCCAAACCATTCTGTGAATATATAGATATCAGAGAGGGCAGCAGTCCATGCACAAGCCAGCTCCTCATGCCTCCGTTTTTAGACTTCAGCCCTTCTTGCTAATGGCCTCCAAAGATAAAACACCAGGAGCCTCCACAGGCAGTTTGCCTAAGCCACACCTGGGCTGGAGAGATGAAGAACTGCCGTGACTGTGCCCCTCCATGTCCCACCCTGCCACCTCCATCCAGCCAAACCCTGCTCTAGCAGACAAACTCACACATGCAAAGCTCTCCTTGGAGGCTGCAGGATCGTCCAGCCACACTGGTGTCCAAAATAAGCCACAACAATGGCCACATCAGATCTGCTGCCAGCCTGGGGACTGTGACTAACTTGCGCATACATTTGCATAAGTTATATAAAAATGAATGTATAAAGTTATATTTATCTGTACTTTTATCTTCTTTGATATGAGTGGATGTTGCTTGTCCACCCACAGCAAAAACTTACAATATTGTAGGCTTATAAATACAGAGAGCAGGAGAGCAAATTACAAGAGATTTCTCCTAGGCTACACTTCAGATATTCTTTGGGGGACTGGAGTTGTGGACAGCAGAGAGGGTTCAGAGCACATCAACAAACTGGCCACCAGTGTGGCACCATTTCCAGTGCTCGTGTTCCCATGAATAATGGAATTGGTGTGACAAATAACTTCACTTCTCCACCTTCATTCCCCACTCCATCCAAGGTCCTTGCACCGATCCTGTTACTTACAGTTCTCTGCCTGCACTCCCTCTTGCCGTACCCCACCCCAAACTGCACACAAATTTGGGAAATCAGGGTCTGAGCCAAATCCCACTGGAAGCTGGTGGGAGTTTTCTTGTTGACTTCAAAGGGAACTGGAGCAGGTCCTCACCACATAGCAAGGAAGATGTTCATTGAGATTTATAAACATGATTTTTTGCTCATCTTTTTACTGCCTAACTTCATAATCTCAGTTTCCTGGACTGATGCCATGGATTGCTGTTCTGTAGCTGATTTACAATAAACAGAAGAAAAACTCTGCAAACATATATTTTACTGCCAGTAACACACACTTCAAATTCTTTCTGTATTTTCAATGAAAAAAAGATATTACTAAAAAGATCTAGAGAAAATACAGTATCTGGCTTAATCCCTAATTGAAGAAGAGTAGATTGTTATGGAGACACAAATTGTATTGTACATAATGAATTTCATCAGAATACAAATATAACAATATTGCTTTTTTGCCTTTCAACTGGGGAACATCCTATTTTAAACTTGGGAACCATTTAGCTTTCAGATTTCTCAAAGTATTTGCAAGGAGACTTGGAATTTCAAAGTAATTGCAAGGGTATGTGAAGCTCAAATCCAGCTTAATGACAAAGGGGGAGAGAAACCAAGAAATCTCAATTAGCGTAACCAGCGATAACTAGATTCAGTTTCTGGGTGAACAGTGTCAGATTAGTACAAGGAAACAAAACACTCATTTAGGAAATATCAAGGTTCTGTGGGAAGGAGGGGGGAAAAAAAGGTCAGGAGAGCTCAAATTCAAGTTGCCATTACCCTTCTGAAACATCAGTGCTCAAATTGTCTGAGATAAAATGACTGAGCTGTCCTCATTGAGATCAGTTTGATTTATCATTAAATTTTTGCTTCAAAAGTTGCACAGTGGATAAATACAGTATATTTAGTTTCAGGAAGAAAATAAGGAAGAAAAAGTCCCACTAAAATATGATCTATCCCTACCTATAGTGTATGTGTGTATTTACAAAAACAAAATTATCCAGGGAACAAAACCTCGTAGGTAACTGCCTCAGCATATAAAGATATATTTGCAGTTGTTGTTATTCCATGACCATGCTCTGATCTCTGTAAACACAGGATTAATGAGTTTTCTTGAAACTTTCATTGTGTATCCAATTGAACAAGAACATCTTCTTTGGATAACACAATATAAATTACGTAATTAAGACACGTGATCTGTGTAATAAACCCACATATATAAAACATGTGCAGCAATGAGTTTTTCAGTCCAAATGTGTCAATGGATTTTTTTTTTTTTGTTTTCAATTCAAGGGAAAAAAGTATGCCACATGTAGACTAAACGTCTCCCAAATTTCCTTTTCCTTTTTCCTTCAATTACGAGAGCATTGTCATTACACAAGTCTAAAACAGAGGTCCTCATGCTGGGAGAGTTGTGATTTATTTTCAGATTTTAACCAAAAAATGCATGATATGTTCCAGTTTAAGAGCTGATACATATCTATGATGTTTTAAATTTATACAGCAGCACTATACATCATTCTATATCACCACTACAACTACTGCTGAATAAAAAATTGTCATTATATAGACTAAGTATAGCACATAAAATGCCAGCAGCTTGAACTTCCAAAGTCAGAATGTGATCCTTGAGTACATAAAATGAAGGATAACACAGCAGCAGTGTGTTGCTGTCTCCCCTGTGTACAGCATTGGGGAAACTATTAGAAAACAAACAAACAAACAAACAAACCCACCAAACTAAACCCAAAAAAATTCAGTTCTGAAAAAAAATCACAATAAAATGTCTGGCAAAACCCTGTAATTAACCCAGAGGAGAAAAAAAAAATTAAAAAGCTACAATTTTAAAGAGCTGTTACAGGTTTAAACTCTACCTGTTTCTTTTACAAAAGAAAAGGATTTTGATAAAAGTTAAATTTGTTCTGGCATAAATAATAAGAATCAAATTCTGAAGGTCAGAAGGCTAAAGAAATTTAAGTGAGAAGTATTTCTTATACTGAAAAAATTACCATAGAACAATATATTTAAATTTATTTTTTCCCAAGGAAGAATATATCTCGAGCTGAGTCTTTAGGAACTATTTAAGCTGAAGTATAAATTGGAAATATCATGGTGATACTAGTGAACAAAGCTCTAAGGCCTGTAGATCCAGGGGTCAGACCAGTCCCTTCTGACCTTTAAATATAAGAGCAGCATTTTATTTAAGGCCTCTATTCCTTGTATTCTGATAGTCCTGAGAATTCCCAGTCACAATTAAACCCTGCATCATGGAAGGTCCTGAGCAAACACATATCATGAGCTGTCCCCAAGACTTTACAACTTTTAAGCTCAGTTTTGCAACTTGCATTGAATGAAGCTCCACACAAAGGGGACCAGTCTCCCAAATTCAATGATAACACAATACTGACTTCTATTATAATGGTATTTCTTTCATTTTGCCATCACAATATTTGGGATTTCGACTGCATTCCTTGTTAAGTGGCCTATTCTGTTATGCTCATACAAGACTCCAAATTGCCGTTTAAAATTCCCAAGTTCATTAACTCTAACCTCCTGGTGCCAGCTATTTGAGATGAAAAGCCAGAAGGCAGGAAGGGCCCTGTGCTGGAACACGACGTGCACGTGTTCCTGGAGAATGCACTGGAGACTCCTCTCTTTCATCTGACCTCTCCAACACAGAAATGCTCATTGCATTGCCCAGACAGATTATTTGCACCTTTTAAGGCCTCAGAAGTTTCCAAGTTACCCAGGGAAAGATTTACTAATGCTCATTTTGGCATATCTGAGCTATTGGGGTGTCCCAACTTCAGTTATAGAATCTTTGAATGATTTGGGTTGGAAGGGACCATTAAGGGTCCTCTTGTTCCATAGGCAGGGACACCTCCCACTATCCCAGGGTGCTCTAAGTCCTGTCCAGCCTGGCCTTCCAGGGACCCAAGAGCAGCCACAGCTTCTCTAGGCACCCTGTGCCAGGGCCTCACAACCCACACAGAGAAGAATTTCTTGCTAATCTCTACTCTAACCCTGTCCTCTGTGAGTGGGAAGCCATTCCCTGTGTCCTGTCCCTCCAGCCCTTGTCCCCAGTCCCTCTCCAGCTCTCCTGGAGCCCCTCCAGGCCCTGCAAGGGGCTCTGAGCTCTCCCTGGATCCCTCCCTTCTCCAGCTGAACATTCCCAGCTCTCCCAGCCCGGCTCCAGAGGGGCTCCAACCCTGGAGCAGCTCCGTGGCCTCCTCTGGGCTCTCTCCAGCAGCTCCAGCTCCTCTCACCTTGGGGACCCCATGGCTGGATTCAGTCCCCATCTCCTGGAACAGCCACACTTCTGGGGTCTCTGCTGTCCCTTGGAGGTCTCCTGGTGATGAATGTGCTTCTGGCTACTGGCCAGAAATTGCACACACCGTGTTTAAGCAGCACAGTTCATGTCCCCAGAATTGTTGTGCTTCTGCTCACCACAATAGTTACTAAAAGCTTGTGCTCCAGACTGGTGGGATTCAGCTTCAATTTTTAGCACACTATTTTCACTGCATCCTACACCCAGCCACAGCTTATCTATCATTTGATTCTGACAGATACATATTTTATATTTTGACAAGCTGCCCACTTGACTGCTTTCCTGTGACATCATCTTATCTCTCAATGTACCAACCTGTTAATAACTTCATTTTCTGGTTGAATTTTTCCAAATTAAATTAAGCAGGCGAAACACGTTAAGCTCACCAAGTCCTCTTAACACTTCTGCTGAAGGGCATCCTCTGATAGCTTGATTTTGAAAAGGGCAGCATGCAACCTGTTCAGACAGGGATCTGGTCCAAAATATCAGGTTTCTGGAAGGTAGATTTCTCCCTCAGCTAAGAAATACGAAAGGGACAAAACACACAAGTTAAAAACAAAAATTAAACTTTTACCATCTGATAACTGATATTCTAAAAATATATCATTATTTAATGGTAGTTGAACAAAATGTTTATGAGATTAAAAGGAGCAATAAAATCTAACAAACTAATTTTCAAGTTTTCTGTTGTAGATAGAAATATGGAAGTTAAATATAGTTCAATGGTAACATGAAATAATTTTCTATCTTGTGACAATAAAAATCAGCAGAAACTTTTCCTTCATGTTAATTAAAACAACTTTAGGGCAAAAAAATCTTCTTCCTGAATATACTACATAGCAGTAATTAAATATGAGCACTTTCGTACTTATCTTATTCCATAATTAGCTTTTCTGTAGAAGCAATACTACACTGGACATGAAATCACAGGACAGTGACAAAATTTAATTGGATAACACGGACACAAAATCAGAAAACCAGGCTCTTTTCCCAGTTGTGGAACTCAGAACATTCCTTCCCACTCTGTGCCTCAGCCTGCTGCCATTTAATTTGAAAATGCAGCACCGAGAGAAGGAAAATCAATATGAAAACATAGCACAAGTAATTTTTTTTTTTTTCAGTTATGTTACAATGCAGAGAAACAGAGCACTCTGGGCTCCTGAAGGTTTTCAGTGCTTGGGTTGTTTCAGAAATAAAGTCTGGCATTCACAGAGCCATGATCACAATTCCTGACCCACTTGGCTGTTGGTAGTGAGGAGGAGGAGTCCAAAGGAGCAGAGCCAACGCTGTGCCCAGAGGTGAATCAGCATCTCTGGCCATCATCCCATCCTGGGGACAGTCCCAGGGATGCACCTCTGCACTCCTGCCTTGGGAAAAGGGTTTGGACACGTGCCCACACAAAGCAGGACCAGGACAAGGAGAAAGCCCAAGAGCCCAACAGGTTCAGCACCAGAAAGGAGCCTGAAATCTCCACTGCCTTCATTTTCACTGCACCTGTAACCTGCTCTGCACTGAGAGGGATGAGGAGCTGAGAGAAGGGCTGCTGATATTCCCCTGGACTTACATCTCTGAAAGCCTGCTCAGAGACCTGAACTTCACAAAGTGCCCCCAAGTCAATTACCACCACAGTGGGACTGTGTTAGCATTTATAGATTGCACTGCTTGATATACCTGCAAATTTCCACAGCGGGCCAAAATCCTCACTCCAGGCAATCCAAGGAGAGTATAACTCTTATGTCTAACAGGGTGTCAGACTCCAACAGGGGGTTCTGAGAATACAGTGGATCTCATTGGGCTTCATACCAGCAAAGATGCTGAGTGTGAGTAATGCCACCCACCACGGGAGAAAGTGGCAGGAATGTGCCATGACCCACCAGAGCTCCTCGAACTCAGGCCTTCCCAACCCCACTGTTCTCCACTTTGAACTTTTAAACCCACCTTATATCTATTGGAAAAAACCATGAAGACTCAAAAACTTGAGTTATAATAAATATTCTTCCTTACCAATGCTAAAACAAATTTCTTACGGTGCTCACACTGGCCTGATTCCATCCATCATGCTCCTGTAAAACTCCAAATTTAAATCACTGCAGGTTTTGCCTAGAAAGGAAGTTCTGACCTGAGGCAGAAGAAACCTGGGATCAGAGACCAGCTACAGAAAAAGCTTTTAAGCAGAGATCTACTAGTGGGTAGCCACGTGCAGCATCTGAAATACATGTTTATTGTATTGAGGAGTGGAAAAACCAGTCCGTAACTCCAACTTTGTTTAAAATAGATTTGATTAGAACTAATACAAATGCATCTTTCCTACATGGTTGATCTAATCAACAGTGGCAGGTTTAATTACAAGCCTATTTAAGGTGAACATATTGCATTACCGTGGAAAAGATGCATTATTTTGCATTGTAGGTGTACCTCCTACTTCTCTATCTGTCACACAGGCAGTGCCTTTAATAGCTGTTAATGTAATGTCTCTTTTTCCAAGCTCCATTTTTTTTTTAGGCAGAATCCAATGGAATCCAACCCAAATCTAATAATTGCGATCTGAGTTTTTTTCCTTGTTATTTAGTTTTCACCACAAAGAAAATGACAGGTCTAATATGAGGCTCCTGAAATGTAGTCACATCTAAGCTTCAGCGCTCCAGAGCACATAAAATAAATATATGATCAATGAAATGAAACATGACAAAATGTTTCATATTGATGTTATTTTTCTTTTCAAAACGTCTTTTATGGTTAATGCCCTCAGTCACTTTTTCCATACATTTTCTTCTTTTGTAATATATAGCTTTCCTAGTTCTGATTTCAAGTTCAGGGTGCCTGGGGAGAATTGGAAGATTTCTTCAAACCAAGGCTGTTCCTTCAGTCTTTCACATGAGAAAATTGTTAGGCGCATTAAAGTATTCCTGACTATGTTGCATTCCTTTGTTCAGAGTGAGTTTTGGGAACACATCCTTTTCTCATTATATTTCCATAAAATATATTTGATCTATTCTATTCTTAGAATACCTCTGATGTGGTCTGTGAATGGAGCACAGTATAAAAATATTTCTTTCTTTTTTTTTTTTATACGAGACAAAATGTTTCCATTTCTTAGACACATAAAAAGTCACTATATAGCACTCCACGAAAGTAAAACTTTACAGAGAGCATTGGTGCAACTCAGCACAGATCTCAACAGCAATCCATCCTCACAGCATCCAGTTGTAACTTGGAGCCTCATCAAATCCACAGTGACAGAGGGAGAAAGAGGGAGAGGAACAGAAAAAAAAAGGAAGAAAAATAGAGGAGGAACGAGACCTGGATAATACTACTGGGAAGTGAGTTTATATTTAGAAGCACAGAAAGATGTTAACCATGTGCCTGCTAGAAAAAAAAATAAATCTACCCTAATAGTGTTTGACAATAAAATCACCTTTGGAAAAAAAAATCTTAAACTTTCAGAACACAACCCAGGATATTCCCAAATGCAGGCAGATCTTTGAAATGGTCCCACAGACAGAGAGAGCATTTAGGTGTTTTCCCCCTTCACTTCCCCATCTGCTGATTGGTTTTTGCCTTCAGGACCTTGAGAAACGCGGAGCAGCAGCCGCCAAGCTTTTCTGCAGCTCGGGCTTGGCTTGGCTGTTTATTGCTACACCCATAAAATTATGGTTTTGATCAATGCCTTCCAGAACCCTTTTATCCTGTGAAGTTTTCTGTTCTCCCAAGGAGCGCTGCTCCGATCTGCCACGTTGGGGACACCAGCACCGGGAACAGGTCTGGATTCACGCGGGGAGTGAGATGCCCCCCTCCACACGGGCCCTGATTCTCCCTGCAGGAATGTCATCTGATGGGAGCTGGGAGCCTGCAGCAGCCCAGCTGCCTTGGGTACTGACCACAAATGACTTAATCCCCAGCATAAACAAGGCCTAATGTTCAAACTCATCTGCTGATTCCCTCACAGCTTCCTACTCACAGTTCACGGGAGATGACTTCTCCTGGTTCCCACGGCTGGAGAGTCAGGATCAAAGGCTTGAAGGGAAAAGAATATAAGGCCTTTTCTGGGTTTATTTTTTTCTTTTTCTTTTCTTTTTTTTCTTTAAACTCAGGTTGCAAAATTTTTTCTTCAATCTATTGAGGTATTTAAAAAAAATATAACCATGTAAAATTTTAGGCAGTAACAGGGTCCTGTAGGTACAGGCAGCAGTGACTGCATGGGGTACAGTTTGTGCCTCTCACTAGCCTCAAAAATTAATATATTTATTGTTGGTTGTTTAAGAGACAAACTGGCATTCTCTTTATTTGAGTAGCCATTGGAAGGTTTCAGAGGTTTAAAGGCCAGAAAGCAAGCGATGTAGGGGGGGTTGATACTTTGCTTAATTTCTTCAATCCTCATCATAACTGAAAAATACTAGAGAAAAAACATGCCAACCAAAATGTAAAATAAGTTATTTTTATTTTTATTTTAAATACTACATTTCACTTTAGAGGAGTGAAATATAGTTTATGGTCTCAAAATCAGACTGGTGATGTCTGCCTGAGAACCTTCTGTGTATCAACAGCACAAAACATCTTCCTGGTGCAGCACAAATGGCAGAGCCTGGAAATGTGGGAATTATTCACGTAGGTGTGTTGGCAGGGTTGTGTCATCTACCCCATAATGCACCTGGTTGCTATCACTTTTACTTTAAAGAGCACTAAAACTCAGCTAATAAAATTTAAAAAGAAAATCATATAAAGTGACATTTAAGCAGGTTTCACATGTGAATAAAAAAGCTGTAGCGTGTTCTTCGACACGTGAAGTGTACATTCGCCTTTATCAGGCTTTTCCCAATTAAAATAATGGAAAACATGCACTACCTAAAAAAAGTATTTTAAAAACCCCTCAAACCAAACTCACCCACATTAATAAGTACTGCATGTGTATCTGGATCATTCTGGCACAGGAAGCTTTTGCTCCCCTCTATGAAATTTTCTTGGGTAACTTTCAACATCACACTGTTCACAGATTTCTACACATAAAGGGACTTACATGAAGGCAAGTTTTTCTGCTAGGAACTCTGCATTTCCAGCAGTTATTTTAATTGCCATGTGTCACTTCTCTCCCTTCAGCACCCTTGGCTCTGCTATTGCCACCCAAAAGGCCTCAATGCCCATCCCAGGAGGTCTCAGCACTGCAGGCAGATCCAAGTTCCAGGAAGGTGTCTGTGTCACATTGATAGGGAACAAAATTTCTTATCACTGAGAGTGGCTCTGTGAGCACTGGTAGTGCTGACAGGAGCCAAGACCACCCCAGCACAAACCTTCTTGCTGAGCCACTCCAGCAGTGTTGCAATGCAACTTGAATAATTTAAATTAATTAATTAGATGAATGGTAAGTTATCACACAAAGCTGTTCGTGTGAGCTCCCCTTGTCACTGTGTGGCTGAATATTCAACACCGAGAATCACAGACTGTCTTGAGTTGGAAGAACCTCCATCAAAGTCCATTTTCTCCACTAAAGAGGCTCATGAGCTCCTGTCTTCACTATGAGGAGCCGAAGAATCAGTGTGTGATGGACACCACCTCCCTGCTGTATCTCAGCTTCATAGCCATGCCCCCGACCACTTTTCCTCACTGTCAGCCCTTCCCAAACCTCTCCATTCCCCAGGTGCCCCTTCACAATTTCTGGCCACACACATGGAGTACAAGTGGATACAAAGCAAACACCTCAAGTGAGAACATCCCAACGTGTTAGGGGTGAGACTTCCTCCACTTCAAAGAAGAAGCCACTCTCAGCAGTTCACCCAGAATTAAAATAAAAGTTTGGCTTCCCCTGAAGTACAGGGAGTTTGGAATGGCTGGGATCAGGGATCAGGAGAGCTTTTCCATCTCAGTTTCCCCCAGAACATGCTGCACATCTACTGATGTGCAGGGTACAGGTCAGTGACAGAGAGAGCACTTTGCTTATTGACATTTCTCCCTATCAGCTCAGCGATCTACAGGATCAATCCCTTAATTTGCAACATCTTTTAAGCATGTCGGAGATCAGAAATGAGCCATATCTTCCTTCTTAATAAGTTTCTATATAAATCACTGCCTGATTAAAAACAAAACATAGTATCCTCCAGTAATGATCAAATTCTACAGTATAGCAATGTTAATGACCCTCTACTGTGGAACACTGGAATATTTTTATAATAAAGGTTATGACTTGCATTGTATTTATTGTAAGCAGGGGTTTTATATTCTAAAAAATCAATATTTTAATATGTAACACCTAAATATATGACCTTCCTATGGCTACATTTCAAAGGCAATGTGTGTGTTCCATTTAACCTTTTTTCTTACAAAAAAAAAACCAAAAAAAAAAAAAAAAAAAAAAAACCAAAAAAAAAAAAAAAAAACAAAAAAAAAAAAAAAAAAAAAAAAAAAAGGCTCTCTCTCCAGAAAGTTGTAAATATCCTAGAAAGCCTGTTAATCATGAAATCCTGCAAACTGAAATTTGTTTAGGGTGAGGGGCATCTGATTTTCAGCAAAATGCCTTTGTTTCAGATGCTCCCATCCCCACGCCAGCACGCCAGCGTGTCATGCCTGGTTACATGTGTCTTGTTGGCTTAAAACGATGTTCCTGACATACCCAGGCTCACTGCCCCATCTCCATTAAGCATCAGGCTGCCCATTTGAAGAGCATTAGATTTTAATTTCCTTACTCTTGGCATTGCATGAGTTTGCCAACCAGAGAGCACGACTGGTGCTCTGTTCCATCACTGGTCCCAGTAGAGATGGCCCAGCAAGGCTCCTGCACCCACCAGGACTCCAAACACACTTAAATCATCCATGGCAATAGTCCAAGCAGGGAGGAGAGGCTGTACAATAAACAGCTGTGTCAGCTGAACACGACAGTGTGGCTTGGTTGTTCCTTTCCCAGAGCCCTCCCTGAAAGCCCTGGCTCCTCAAACAAGGAATAACCAGTGCCTATGGTTAACACCTGTCCTGGATTGGGGGGGAGATGGTGTGCAAAACTCCATGGTTAACTAGAAAGTGTAGGTTAATAAAGCAAATGTGGGCTTTGGTCCCACTGAAAGCAACTTAGGTATCACTGCTCTAGGATTATTGTTCTGCAGCAGTGTTCTCATCCAGATGTCAGAAACTCAGACACACGTCAATCTCCACTATTAACATTTGCTTCTGTTAAATTCATGTAAATTCATCCAAATATTCTGTCTCTCTTACTCTGAAACCCTGTTATAATCAGCTGAGTACACCTGGCTGACTTTGGGATACCAAAGCATCACAAGTAAACAAATGTTTCCTTACAAGGGCATTTTCATTTTCTTTTCCTTCTTACGTACCAGTGTTGAAATGTCACAACTCTCATCAAAAGGGGGAAGAGTTAAATGTATATTTTGGCAAAGTGGTAAATTTTTCCATTTCATTCTAGATATAAAATTGATAAAAACCGTAGTATAAAGTTTTTATGGGGCTACCCTGATAACATGACAAGTGTCAAACAAACATTTGTGCATTAGAGGTAGAATTTCTTCATTTCCCCTTAATCCAGATCACAAAGTAGAGGCCTGTAGTAAAATGCTTTGTGATAGATACGGGTATAACTTCCACTAACACCCAACCTTTACCTTATTTCATATGGGCCATCTCCATATATTTGACAGCCAAAAATAGAAGTTTCCTTGAGTAAGGTGGTCTAGAGATCATCTCATAAAGGTGCAGAACCCTCAGCAGAAGCAGCAATGATTTACCTTTCTCAATTCCTGCACCAGAACTGCCTCCCCGTCTGGGAAAGGGACCCTAGACCTTGGAAATTTACATTATACATTATTTATAGAAGCACAAAAGTAAAGTAAACATGTTCATTAAGTGAAGACTTTTGTACAGCTGACTTTGCAAGTATGATCCATGTTTGGGTCTTGAGCTGACATACCTCAAACTTGACAGAAACCAATTTTATAAAAGCAAAAAGTAACAAAGCAATGAATAATTAAGCTATCAAGCATAGCTACATCACAAGTCAATGCTTCTCCAGTGGCAGCAGTTGATGTACACTGTATTATCTCATACACTTGAAAAAGTAACAGATATTACTTGTTGCTGCAAAATTCTAACAGCAAGCCCTGATTTTCCAAGCTGACATAAGCAGTGACATAAATATGACAGGTGATCATAAAGGTACTTGAGCAGTGAAAAAATGAAGAAGTCTGAAAATGTCACCCAATGACAAGAGTAACACTGGGCTACACTTTATATTTGATAATTTAAATTATAACTTTTTTAAGGGCTTCATATTTCTGCAAAGCAGTCCCCTACCCCATTTTCAACTGTGTTTCAAATATCTGGGCAGTTTCTGACATGTTAAGACCCTGAGGTAACTTGGGGTTCTAACTTGGGGCTTTTTGACCTGCAGCAGAAGTTTTCTGGAGAAAATTTAAAAGGCAAATTTGCTAGTCTGAATCTAAACATGTTTTTATTTTAATTGAAATTGACTGCTTTACATCTTGCAGCATTCCAAAAAATAATAAACATCTGAGACTTGCTGCCTCTTTAGCTGGACAGGTTTCCCACAGCTGAATCCTTTGATGATACTGTTTGGGCTTTCTATTTTAGGAAGTCATCCCTTTCTGCTTCTCTCTGGAGGAAAACTCTTTTGCTGTCCTGCCAATCTTCCTCTTGACCTCTCTGTCCTGTGTACTTGGCCCTTCCCTCTCTTTTCCAAAGTCCTCTCTCTCTCTCTTTCCACACTGCTAGAGCCTCTTAATTGCTAGTGACTGTAATTATCCCTAAATTGCCAGAAAACCTCTTCTTCTGCCCTGACTACCAAACTCTTTAATCTCCCAGCCCTTCTTCTTTACCTACCCTGGAATATTTCTCCAATTTTCAGATAAAGTGTACTTCCAAGACCACCCCACGTATTAGCACCAGTGTAACAGCCAATATTGATACAACTGGATGCATTAATTGCAGGAACCACACAGAGCAGTAAAAATCTCTGTTATGCTGACATTGAAGTTATACTTAAACACCAAACTTAATTGCACATCAAGGGGAAATTATTTTTCAAGTGCTATAATTTTAAATCAATCTCTAATTTCCAAACCAAAATATTACGTTAAAGAACACATAGATGAACTGGAGACCACCTTTCTTTCTGTGGTGGTCTGCTTAGTAAATGCCTCTTTACCATGAGCACCCTAGAAATGGGAATATGGTTAGATCAGCTGCTTTGCTGTGTTTTGTGTGAACTCCCTGTTATTTGCTGCAGTGGTTGTAGGAAAACAAGCAAAACCCTCTCCTCAGCGGACACATTGACACATTTCTTCATGAAAACTACAACTCTGACTAAAGATTTTTTTATCAGATCCCTCCAAGCCTTCTGTCAGCCCAGGAAGAACATTCCATGCCTAAGGACGAAGGGAGAGTGCTCGTTTTGGCCTTGGACAAAGACCTTATTTATAGACAGACATTATTCTCTCCCAGTTACAGCATTATATCTCTATCTGCTCCAGTCAGATTAATATTTAAACATGACAACATTGTCATTCAAATGCTTCAGGCTTGATTACCATAGTTCTCACAGTCACAGTAGGAAGCCACTGACTTTAAAAGAATTACAAATCTTTCAGAGCACAGCAAAACCAGAAGCAGAGGCGGCCTCCAAGCCCATCATCCTCACATTAAATATCACACCAGATAATTCATTTCATCTCAAATTTTCAAAACCCTCAGAGGGACAGAGCAGCCCTGTGAGCTCCCTCACCCAGCATGGACACACTTGCACTTGAGAGTTGCCTTCAAATAGGACCACAACTAAAAATCAAACTCGTGGAGACAGATTAAGTGGCTCAGGCAAAAAAGAGACTCACTCCTAAAAATATAGCAATGATTAGAATACCAGCACTTCTAAAAGCCACTAATAAATCTTGGTTTATTGACCTAGAGCAGGCTTACAAAAATAACACCATAAAATAGACAGCTCCACAAACCCATCTTCATAGACTGGGGAAAAAAGAATAAATTCATTCTTTACAAAACTTTGAAACAAGTGAATTGATAAAAAGAATCGTGAAGTTAGCCAAAACACTTTAAAATATTCTGTTTTCCTCATGTACATTCTCCTTAATATCAAGATATCATGCTGGGCTTAGAACATTCCAGCTTACAAACTCTTCTCAACCTCAGATGTGTAAAGTCTTAAAAACTTCTGGTTTTGAGAGCCTTCAAGCTGTCCCTGTACCAGTTCTTACCTGGCAAAGGTACTGATCCTAACATTCGTGTTCACATTTTATGCAGTGAAGCAGAACAGCTTTCAATTTAGGGACTAAAACACCCTCCAGATGAAGAAAATTCTCACATTACAGTACGTTAAGAAGAATCAGCTTCAATTGTGGTCAGTTGTCATGGAGAAAGAAGGAGGGAGGAGAAAAAAGTATATTCCCATGTGAAAAACTTTCTCAGTTAGGAAAAAGAAAAAAAAAAATACAAACAAAACCTCAACTCCCCTCCTTCCTGAGCTTGACATTTTATGCAAAGTAGGTGAATATGGAACGAGAGATCATTTAAAAAATACTCATTATGCTATTTATGTACAGAAATGTGGTTGTGTAAAAGTATAACAGGAATGCATTCACAATTGGTTTAAGTAATTTTCTCTTGGCAAACCACCATGAAAAACGGGCGTCATGGCGCCACCAGAATCCTAAATTGTGGTGGAGAATCATCAGTACACATGGCATTAATCTCTGTCTCCTTGCAGGAGACACCCTTGCCTGCATTGCTGGCCTGTCTCTTAAATCGAAGACGTTGTAACTTGAGTTTAAAATGACACTATAAATAAGATACACTCACCCTCCCCACCAAAAAAAAAANAAAAAAAAAAAAAAAAAAAAAAAAAAAAAAAAAAAAAAAAAAAAAATTACCCACTTTATTAAAAAGACACAAATTTTAGACAGTTTATTCCTGTTGGAGCTTTTCGTTGCCAAAGAACACGGAGAGAGCCATACTAATGGGTTAATAATAGATCATGTAATCCTCAGCATTCACATTGGACATGATTCAGACTGCTGAGAGACTTTTTAAATATATACATATAATTAGTTAACCCATTGGTATTACATTCTTGCTACTTTGGATTGATCACAAGACTGTAGGGATCTCATTATCCCATCCCAGTTTATTTTCCCCAGTGACTGAGAACGCTTAGCTGTCTTTTAATATCTTACTATTAATCGCTTACTAAGTTTTCAAATCTTTTTCCTTCTTCCAAATTTAGGCAGAGTTTTGTTAATAGAGCAATTTGAAATATCACCATTCTCCCTGCAAATTTCTCCGTGGCATGTAAACATTGTTAAAATGTTCTACCAGATGAAATTCATGTCTTTTAAAGGAAACTGTGTCTCTATTTTGGTGGAGAAAAAAAAAAAAAAAAAGAAAAAGACTGATAGTTTGGGAACACCCACTCAAGATAAAATAAGGATTCTGGAAGATTTCCTGTGGGGGTTAATGGAGGCCAGGCCAATGGTAACTGACCTTGAAGTCCCCAGATGAAGCTTCGTGTTTCTCCTCAAATTATTTCTGTTGAGGTTTTTTTTATGGTTTCTTCATTATGTAAAGCTTAGTTTGTCAACCCTGATATGGTGAGAGTCCAAAAAATGTCACCGATAAGTGCCACCTTTCTATGCTCTTACTAAAAAAAAAACCCAAGGAACTCAATATGGAAATATTTTTAGTAGATTTTCTTATATTCTTAGCACAGCATTGCCAGAAACAGGGTAACACAATTCAGAGATAGTACAGCAGCACAGCATTAGCATTTTGAATAATTAGCAGAAATAGGTATTTGAAATGAAACTTACCCCCAATGACACAGGTTTAATTCAGATTGTGAGCCACAGTGTGCTTTTCCCCACATGTTACACGACTACATTACTGTCTTAAAAAGCTATTATATTAGGTACCTCGGAAAAAAAAAGAAAAGGAGGGAAAAAAAGTGTTAAAGATCCATACACAGGGTTTCTGCAAATGAATATGATGTATTCCAGAAACAACATGCATTCACACAGACACTCAATAAGAAAGGGACTGTTTACTCAGTTTATAGCTTGAAAACCACTAGGGACTGTGTTCCAGTATGGGAAATTTTAGTACAGTGCATTGTTAATACAAAATAAAAAGCAAGCCTGGGAAGTTAGGATTATAATTTTTTGAAAATGCTTGTTTGGAGCATTAAAAAAAATATTGTCTTCTAATGTCAAAGTACGAACAAATACTTTTTCAGATGAATAAAATCTGTAATCAGTTAGATAAGTGCAATATGCCTTTTTTTTTGGCATTTAATCAAACAATGAAATCACATACACATTTCCTGACACAAAAGACAAATGATGTAATAATCTGAAGGAGTTTCTCTATCTCCTTGGAACTTTGCATACTTGACTTGTTTTCCATATTTTGTGACTTTAAATGGTGGGAAAATTATATTAAAATGCTTGTAGCAGTTCCTCTAAACTAGCATCCTTTTTGTTTTATTGTATTTAATATAAAAGCAGCAATTATTTGATTTCAAAGTTATGAAAATATGTACCTTATGAGAAAACAAGCAATTTAAGCTTTAATTGGTGTCATTTTTCACAGAACTGGCAAGATTCTTGCATCCCTGGCATGTTGTTTTCTATAAAACTGCAGAGCTGCTTTCAATGAATGTTTTACGAATGTATAAGTTGTTACATGAAGGTATGTGAGTGGATGCCTGGAAATATAAGATTTCTAGGGGGATTTATTCACAAAAGATGCATTTCATTTCATAGTGTATATACTGTAATTTTTCCTTAATATTCCTAATGTGCTTTGGTTCCCATTAAGCATTTCTTCCATTCTTGCATGGGAAGAAAGGGGAGGCATGCAAGAGGGATATTTTGCACAGGAGAAATAGAAATAAAGATGGGGGAAACAACAGGGGAAAAAAACCTCCCTTGAAAAAATTATCTTATGTACATTTTTTGCATAAAATTATGCAGCAAGACCAGTTGGGTTTTGGTCTGTTTGAGTGGAGAGGTTTTTTTCTCCTTAATGAAAGGCTCAATCCTTAATTTAAATTTATAATACTCATGCCCTTACTCATGTGAATAGTCATGATTTTATTTTTTAGTTTATTTAAAATTGTACCAATATGATACAAACTAGAGCCCTCTGACACTCTTTCCTGTAAAGATGCACCAGAGGAGATAATCCCAATTAAAGAGCTTGGACTGTGTGTAGCATTCAAGCATTGGGATGGGCTGCCCAAGGAGTGCTGGAGTCCCCATCCCTGGGGGTGTCCAAGGAAAAACTGGATGTGTCACTCAGTGCTCTGGTCTGGGTGGAAAGGAGGGGATTGGTCACAGGTCGGACTCAATAGTCTTGGAATACTTTTGCAGCCTAAATGATTCTATAATTCTATATCCAAATATCCAACAGTTCACCAAACATGGACAGCAAAAACCAACGCCCCCAAAGTGTTGCAATGGCCCTGGCTCAAGAAGGAAACCCCTAGAACTGAAATATAACCACAAACCTGAGACATGACCAAAATTTTTGTCAGATTCAGAGCCTTACAGAGGAGTGGGAGCCTTGTGGATGCCGTGTCCCTCTGTGCCACACATCTTCAACACTCTCTGAAGAGATGGCAGGACCAAGGTAGGAAGGGGCCTCACTGGCCTCACCTTCAGCAAAAGAGCATCCCACAGAATGCATTTGGACTGGAAAAGACCTCTTAGATCATTGAGACCAACCCTGCCCTGCCAGTTTTCCTCTGGTGGGTTGGGCCAGGACTGAAGTGTAAGGAGGAGCAAGGCTGTGTCAATCAGGGTGCCAGTAAGGGTGGGGAGGCATGGAATGGCTGTGGGCCCATCACCCCCAACACAAAGAGCAGCCCTGACCCAGTGTCCTGGTGGGACTGTCCTTTCCTTCCCTTCCCTGTGGAGTGGTGGCCCTTCACAGAGACAGAGGCCACAGCTCCACAAACACATGTGACACGAGGACTTTGGGGCTTTGCAGGCTCTTAGACATGACATCACCCAAAAGGATTTCAAGAGCAGATCTTTCACCCTGCACACAGCCCAAACCGGTGAATTCATTCACTCACATACCCAAGAAATTCCTTCTCCCAGAATAACTCCATTCCACTAAAAACCCACCGTAGCCACTGGTTTTGGAGTCTGCCCTGTACAACTGGCCACGCATGAGGTGGTGGCTCAAAGAGGGAGAGCACAGGGCTTTTCCCCACCTTGAAAATCAGGAATACCACCAGCCTGAGCTCCCCACTAGCTCCTGTGTGGGGACAATCAGCACGTCTCAGCTTCCAGCAGGAGGGCACGCTGGTGCTGAGCACTTAATTAAGAGTTCACAGCCATTTAATCCCTCATTTCTCAGTTTGAGATTTTACGAGGCAGACACCAATGCCCTTGGCTCACAAATGTTTCCATTCAGCCTTGTGTTTACTGGAACCAATAGTGGGTACCTGTGAAATACCCAAACACAGTGACAGGCTCTGCAGCCTCTCCTCTCCCCATCTCCCTCCTCACACACTCCCCTCTTACATAAAAACACCTACTACTGTGACTCTCTATCTGCCTGTGACCATTCCTTCTTTACACTTCAACATTTTAATTAAAAAGCAATAAAACTCTTTAATTTGAGGTTTGTACATAAAAATCCAAGTAAAAATGGCCTGAACACTGGGCAAATACTATTGAAATCTGAGCTAAAAGGCAGTTAGAGTAACTTTAACCACCTGAGAAATGCAATAATCACCCTGAAATGCACAGCCTGGAGTGTTTTATTGCCATTATAAACTGCAATTTATACATTAAAATAAGGAAAACAGTCAGACCCATCCATTTATGAGCTATAATAAATATGGTTATGACATCACTGACAACCAGTCACAAACTTCCAAACACATCCAGAGCTCTAAAGCAATTTCACTATTACCTTTTAAATCTGTTTTCTATCAGCACATGTGTATTTCTGGAGTGTGCACGTAGCCACAGGCCTGGCACAGCAGCCGTGTCTTCATGGATGCAAAGGTCTCCTGTGTTCTGCAAGCTCTTCATTCTACTTTATCTTTCATATCTCTTACACTCATCCGGTCCCCTGCTACATTTACATCCTCTCTGCTCCCCACAAATTCCATTGAAGAAAAACAAGCCAGAAAATCCTGACTAGTTGAGCCTCATTCCTAATTTTCTTGTTGTAGCTCTCAAAATACAACCATAACAGCATTTAGGGGAAATGCTGTCATTGGGGAAACCTCTAAAAATGACCATTACAACTCTCATGAAGTCCCTCTCTTTGAGAAACCAGTATTTCTCAACTATTTACACCGAGTGCCTGTACCCACAAGAGTTTTCCTTTGCATGTAGCCTTGATTTCAGCTGCTCAATCACTTTTCTTAGATTCCTCATTCAAACACCATCCCAACTTTTGTTTTTTCCACTGTTGCAACTTTTTTGGGGGAGGAGAGTTTCTAAAAAGGATAAATTGTACCTCAGGGAACAGCTCTTCTCTAAGAAAAAGCTGACAGGATAAGCCTATAATAGAAATATAAATCAACTGCAGAAACTTTTTTTTTTTCTTTTCCTTTTGGAGAGTGCTTTTCTCCCAGAACCAGCAATGCAACAATTTCCTTCTCTACTGCTCAGCTCCTTTCCCGGTGAAACTTCTCCTGGTCCCTGTGCCTTCCAGCTGCCAACGCACTGCTCCTCCATCAGGATCAAAGACCTCTCACTCCCTCCCCAGGCTGATAACCTGCAGCTAAGCTGGAGGAGATGAGCCACGGTAGCACTTCCATGGGCCTGATCCAGCAGTGGCTGCCAAACAGGAGGGTCCCCTGCACGGAGGACAACAGCTGAAGGCACTGAGATCAGAGGGAACTGGCTGTGCTGCGGCCAGGAGGAGCTGGGAGCCACAGGGCGAGGAGCAGCCCCCGGTTTGGTGCCATCCTGTGTGCGACAGGCTGGAGCAGAGCAGTCACCACCACAGGGAAAGGCTAAACAACACCAAGTGAAGGGAGGCAGGGGCACACGTTGTGCTGGACAGGACACAGCCTTTGATGTGCTTTGTTAAACATAAACTCTTGCGAGATACTGTGGTTCTGTTGTCTCACGTTTTAGCCCTCCTGCCCAAAGCGTCTCGTTGCCTTGCGTTCCTCTCTCCACAGCCCAACTTCTCATCTCCCCAGATTTTCCCTCAAATCAGCCCAAATTTCTTGCAGAATTATTCCTGATTTTCATTTTCACACTGTTCACAAGGAAATCGTCTCACTGGGGGATCTTCAAACCCTCCTCGTTCCCTTGCCAAGCATCAAACTCAACCTTTGGTGGAGCCTTCTAGCACAAAGATACCAGCAAAGGAACACTGGTCAGGCCTTGACTCAAAAAAGACATTTCAAGTGGCCAGCAGAGGTAGGACAGGATGTGTAGGATGTGATGGGAGAACACTGGTCAAGTGAGATAAAGCCTCTTTGCAGGCCTTCACAGAAATTCTCTCTGAAGACACACTGGCAATTTGCACAAGGAAGGATCTTAATATCCAGCAAGACTCAAGATATTTGTCTTTTCAGTGCCCTTCAAAATTAGATAAAAAGAGTACTATTTTTAGCACTTCAAGGAATTAAAAACTAAAATAAAAAAATTATATTCTATGATTTTCATTGTTGTAGAAACCATGGAAAACTGGCAACTACGGCAAACAATTTTCAAGCAACTTTTTCTATACCAGCCTATTGGATGGTGGTTAATACCTGAAATGCAAGAAACAAGTCTAAAAGTTTGGTCTGAAGCCTAGAATTGGATTTCAAATCTTGGTTGGAGGCTTAGAAGAAAAACAAAGAGCTCTTAAACACAACCTTGTATTTTGAACTAACCCAAGAGAAAGTGAAGTGCAGATCTAACATGCTTTGTGCTACAATATATCACATCATTCTAACTAAAAATGAAATTTTAAAAAGTATAACAGATGAGGTCACATTTCAGATGAATTCAACTAAAAAGAAATTTCCTTTCCAATATACAGCAACCAGAGATGGTAGGAAAGGTTATTTGTCTTCAGCACTGAAGTAATTTTCACCAGGTTCATCAAAATATCTTAACCAAAGCTGATGATAGAACTCTTATCTCTGGGACTTCCCCTGCTAGCCAAGGCAAGACATGGTCTCTCTTGCCAATATTTATAATTTTACATTACCTCAACCATCACTGGCAGGTGTGCATTTAATTCCAGTAAAGTTTTGCTTTCCACTGGTGGAGACAACATTTCTTCACCTGCTTCTTCTTTCAGCCTGCAATTCAGTTTCAGTTTCTATAGCACATCCACACTTCTTCTCCAGCACCAGCCCACACTGCCCTGTGCCAGTGAAACCCCATGAAAGAGCAAGGAAGCCTTCAGATTTTGGCAATAAGTGCAGTGGTAGCATGGCAGCTTTGTACGGTATCATTTTCCTGACCAGAGGGGAGATTTGGGGCAGGTCCATCAGGAGGGTCTCAGTGAAACAGTGGTGTTCAGATTTGAAAATGTTTATTCTGAACAGCTCCTGTAGATTTGGTTGATGTGGTGCTGTTGGAAGAAAGGAGAGAGAAGTAAGTAGTTAAAAATAATCAACATTAGTTGTTGATAGTAAATTGCACTGGGAAGACACTGAGAGGAAAATAAATAAAGCTTTTTTCAGCCTTCATCATGCAGCAAAACAAGAAAAAAATGCATTTTTTTTAAATGTAAGCAAGTTAATATCTCACCTTATGTTCATAACTGAGCAAAGGCAGATAGAACACCAGGCAGGGGAAAAACTATATTTTCAGTCTGACATAACTCATGATGAAATACACACAGACACACACCCACCCAAGGTTCTCAACCTTGTCTGTGCAATCTCAGTGCTCCTGGTGAAAGGAGTCACTTTGATAGTCTGAATTTTAAGAAAAATTGTAATAGAAACCTAAAATGTTGGGAGAGATTATGAGAACAGTTGTGCACAGGTGTCTCTCAAATATGTATATGTTCTTGCAAGACAATAAAGTTTTATCACTTAGATATTTACTTAATTTAATGGGCTTTTCAGCATCAGCACATACAAATTTTCACTGGCACAGAATAATTTTTCTCCCTTTCATCAGAAAGTATTTTCTTAGTTGGAAAAATAACTCCTCAGTTCTCCTTATTAAAATCTTTAATAATTTAAAATGTTTATCAGTTTACTGTATCCTAGATATCTAATTATTTGCAGACTTTCACTTACACATTGCTAATGGGACAAACATCTTCTGGCCTCATTTGTTTTTTAATTTGGGAGAAGTATTGAGTTACAACAAATGCAGTATTTGATCAAAAATTCAGAATATTTGACCTTTTCGTGGTAACCAACAAGTGTTGCTCAAAACACCAAGGACACTGTTCTTCCCAATATTTGATGAATTATTTGCTATCTGAAATGAATGTTCCATCACTGTAGTGCTCTTGTTCTTTGATTACATGATCTAAACTACAGAAGCAGGTGGCTACTCTGAATAATTTGCTCTGGCTTTGCTTTTCTCTGAGGGATAGTGGAACTACTTTCATTAGTGGGAATGGCAGGCTAGGAGAGGGTGGAAATCAGATCCATGGAACGATAAGGATTTTAAACTTTGTCTTAGGGACAAGAGCAAGGACTGTGTGTAGCTTAGTACTTGAATCAACAGGTTACTGTATCCAGCCTTTGCCTTAGTGAGCAGGGCAATAAAACAGGGAAATCAAAATGTATTTGTAACACAGAATTCAAGATTTTCTTTTGAAGACCTCGAGTGAAAAATCAATCTGTGCAACTTCAAACCAAGCCTTAACCCTGCAAATATATATTTTTATGTTTAGCTGTACCCAAGCCGAGCAGCACCATTTTCATCAATAGGATTCATCATGGGACTACTTAGAGACATTAACACTAATTAAACACAAGCATAAAACTCTTTGCAGGATTGAGACCTAAACTACTTCAGTTTCCACTAAAAATTATTTTCATCATGTAATTAAAGCAAATTTTTGCTACTGGCACAGTATCTGATCCCCACTTAAATGTATGGAGATAAAACCCTGTTAGCACAAGTGGCTTTCAGAATGCCAGTAAGAGCAGTGAAAATATTTGCAGTTGAATTTCTGGGTAAAATTTTGTGTCTGAGTTCTCGTTTTTACTTCTTCATCATTTTTTATTATTACCATGACTTCACTACCAGCCCATAGTACATGACTTTGATTTTCTTTATGTCTTATGGTCTATTCCTATAGAGTTTCCCTTACAAAAAAGATATCCACGAGGATGTTAGAGTACAGGCACTGTGCCTTTTCTGAGGTCAAAATCCTGTTCCTCCCAAAGTTGAAAAGTGAATATTGCACTCATGATCAGCATTTTGTGGTTTAAAATCCAAGAATCACTTAGCCAGCTATTTCCCCAGCACTGTCAACCACAGTAGAGAATCACATCTTAGGACTGAGGCAGTTCTGCTATTAACAACATAAATGTGGGTTTGGGGTGGGTTTCTTGTGGGGGTGGAAGGAAAACGAGCAGTCCCCTTACTAAAAACTTACTGAGGGTTCAGTAACAAAGCCCATCTGACATTTTAAGTCATTACTATAAAAAACATTGTTAATTTTCCTCTCTTTTTTTCTCTCCTCTCGGAATAAATGCACTTTAAACTTCTCATGGGCCACTTCCAACTATTTTTCTAAAATGACATCAGCAAGCCAAGGCAAAAAACTTAATATGTCTGCTCAGTAAAATATTACTATTTATATTGACCAAACAGTTAGGGAGGTCATCCTGCCCCTAACTCCACCCTGGTGAGTCCAGGCAGTGCTGCCTTCAGCTCTGGTGTCCCCAGCACAGGAGGGACAGGGAGGTGCTGGAGTGAGTCTAGAGGAGGCCACGGAGGGAATTAGAGGGATGGAGAAGCTCTGCTATGAGGAAAGGCTGAGAGAATTGGGAATGCTCATCCTGGAGAAGAGAAACCCCAGGGTGACTCAAGTTCAGCCTTCCAGAAGCTGAAGGGAATCTACAGGAAAAATAGAGAGGGACAATTTACAAGAGCCTGGAGTGACGGGACAATGGGGGGCGGGGGGGGCGGGGGGGGATGGCTCTGCCATGGCTTGAGCTAAAACCACTACAGGCTCCAAACTGAAGGAGAATGGATTTAGGCTAGATATTAGGAGAAAATCNGTGCTGGAGTGAGTCTAGAGGAGGCCACGGAGGGAATTAGAGGGATGGAGAAGCTCTGCTATGAGGAAAGGCTGAGAGAATTGGGAATGCTCATCCTGGAGAAGAGAAACCCCAGGGTGACTCAAGTTCAGCCTTCCAGAAGCTGAAGGGAATCTACAGGAAAAATAGAGAGGNGGATGGGCTTTAAGGGCCCTTCCAACCCAAACCATGCCATGATTCTATGAAGTCCAACCATGGCCATGGGTGTGATGGTGAGCTTGGGATCTGGAGTGGGCTGGGGAGCCCAGAGGAGCTGGAGGAGTGACAGTGTGGGCTGGAGCCCTGCTGCCACCACTGCCCCACCACCATCGGGCTGGGCACCGAGACAAGGAGCTGAGCACCAGCTATTTCTGCACCCTGGTTTAAACTGTTATTTATACTACTGAAGTCCTATTTTGAGTATTTCGAGCTCTATTTTTAGGTTTTTGGGCAATCTTGTGACTCTACTGCACATGTGACCTAGGAATATCAGGAAATATAATGTTAACCAAAATATTCCTTCAAAGAGGGTTTTTTTAGCCTCCTTTCTGGAGCTGGATGGAAACGATCACAGGACTTCACCTCCCATGCCATTCCACAGCACACCCTCCATGTCTGTGCCATTGCCAGCTCAGGGCTCTGAAGTCTTGAGACAGCCCTAAAATTATGAGATTTGCTCAAAAATACCTTTTTTTTTTTAATCAAAAGTAATTGAGAGAGTGGGAATGTTCGCTTGTTCTTTGCCATGAATATGCCTCATATATTTCCTTAAATCTCTCCATATGGGCAATCCACCAGGAGAAATAATTTTTTTATATCTTCAAAATGAAAAAAAAGCTGAAAATTCCATGCCACTGAGGTTTGAAGAGGAGGAGCGTTGCTGTACTTACTGAAGCTGACAACTTCATCTTTTTCCTGGGAATGCCTGTAAAGAAGGAAATTTTAGCAAGACTTTTTTTTTATAGGAACAGGAAAAGCAACAAGAACTGCCCATCATGCCTGGATTTTTAGTTTTCCAAGGCAGAATCACAAATGAAATTTCATCAGTAATACATATCATAAGCACAGCACTCAGTTACCTTTCCTGTGACTAATATTTCTGTTATCAGACTCAAATTTCCCAGTCTTACTATGGCATCAAACCATAGTGCCTGATTTGCAGTTCCAAAAAGGAAATTGTTTCCCAAAAGACGTGTGTGGCAGCAAGAGACTCCTAACAGCATTCTCATAGTAACACGCAGTAGCACATTTCAAGCCAACTAAATTTACTGAGCACTCCTCTATGTTTTCAGCATGTTTCAGATAATTTTTAAGAGCCCAGAAAGTGAGCATCAGGCATGGGTAATTTATTGAAAATGTAGTCCTTTAAATCTCTCCTGTTTAGAGACAAGGATGTCCTGCGGGACAGCATCAAATCCTTTGCACAGTTCCAGGTAGGTGATGTCAGTCACTCTTTCCTTGTCCACACCACTCTGACCCTATCACACCAGGCACTGTTTGCCTGTAGTGAATCCACATTGGCTGTCACAAATCACCTCCTTATTTTCCATGTGCCATAGTACCCAGAAGGATCTCCTCCATCATCTTGCTGGGCACAGGCAGGCACCTTCCTTTTCTCCCCTTTTTAAAAATGGAGGTTCTGTTTCACCTTGGCAGTCAGGGGAATCTTTGCTGGACTGCCATGATTTCTCAAACATGATGGACAGGGGCCCAACAATTCCATCCACCAGCTCCCTCAGGACACACAGGGATGTGTCTCCTCAGGTTCCACCACTTGTGCAGCTCCACGTTCCTTAGAGGATCTCACACCTGATCTTCTACAGCCAGTGGTTCTCCATTCTCCCAGTCCCTGCCTTCTGCACCTTGGGTGGTGTGGCTGGAGCCCTTCCCAGTGAAAACTCAGCCAATAATTGTGCTGGAGTAGCTCAGCCTTCTCCATATCCCAGGTAACGAGATCTCCCATTCCCTTATGGGAGGGCCCACATTTTTTATAACCATTTTTTCTCCCTCTTAAGATATTTGGAAGCCAACAAGAAATAGAAATGCCAACCTGCAAATGCTTGCAGGTGCCCACCTCCACCTTGGGCTGAACATGTCACAGATCAGAGCTGACACACACAGCTTGTTGCTGTGTCCCCACCTGCTCGTGCATCGCAGTCCATGTGCTCTGGTGGCAGCACATTTGGTGGCAACATGAGACACCATAAGGGAGAAACTTCTTTCCCTGCTTTTGTCCAGGAGCTCTGCTCTCGGTCTGAACATCACAGCCTAGATGCTGCCATCTAATGAGGCAAAGCTATTTTAAAATCTATTTACATGCTCATAAAATAAATGCAAAATGATGACACAACTGAGGAATAATGCTCCCAAGTAATGGCCATGCCTTCCCCAAACACCCAGGTATTGGCTGTAGATCTGGCAGTAAGACAGAACCTTATGGAAAGTGTACTTGGTCAATTCATGTAAGAGTTGGTCACCTTTGATTGCTCAGGGTTGTTTTGCCAAAACCAAGGTCAGGCAAGAAGCAGAAGATATGTTCATATCACACACTGATTCAGTGCTTCTTAGTGAAGCTCCCACCTGGGAGCCTCTATAATTTTTCAGCACATTAGCAAAATATCCAAAATTAGATAAAATATCATAAAAGTCTACAGCTGCTCCTATTAGGGATGCACACTTTCTCACATAATGGCATCAGAATAAAATATCCTTTTGAAACTAAGTGCATATATTTTTCCTTTTTTTTTACCTTAAGATAACCTTCCTTAGTCATGATATGAACATGATGACTGTCAAACAGAAAGCTGAGGAGAGCAACAGTATTATGTTTGCAAAGGGAGTTATTTTTGGAAGATATTTTTCACTTAGGGAAGGAAAAAAAATCCAACCAAAGTAAACAATTTAGTTCATAATCATCAACACAGGGACACTTTGCACAGACATTTCCTTTCATAGGTCACTACATGCATTGGATTAGAATTAGTTAGAGGGCTGAAAATAGTAAATGACAAAAACTACTGGAAGTAGTAGCCCATGAAGGAAAACATAGCCAGCTGAGGTGAAAATTAGATCACATTATGCTGAACCTACTCCTACCTGTCCTATAATTCAGGATCCAGTTGACATATGTACAGCTTGCTATAATGAGACATAAAATTTATTAAAGATTCCAGCAGTGGGAATTTGGTTTAGCTTGTGGAATTCCTACCCAAAAAAAAAAAAAAAAAAAAAAAAAAAAAAAAAAAAAAAAAAAAAAAAAAGAAAGAGTTATTCTCTGATCAAAGTGTTTTGGTTTTCTGTGTTTTTTTTTTTTAATCATCTTCTGCATAGCTTTAACACTATCTAATACAGTGTAATGCATCAATACACTATAGCAAATTTTCCCTACTTTAAATATCACCCTCATTCATACTGTGATTCAATTTAAGAATCATTCAAAGATAAATCTAAATAAATAACAAGCTGGCTTTCAGGCAAACAAATGAATTTGCATTGTTTTATATTCATCATAAATATTTCACTTAATTACTGAGGTACTATGTTCAGAAATACAAAACAACATTATAAATTTATTAGCACTGTCCCTGCTGATTTTACAGAAGTTCTGTGGAATGTAAGAGCCAAAAGTAGAAACAGACTCAAGAGCATAACCAAAAGAGCAGAGGCTGCATTCAAATGCTAAACTGGATTGACACCCTCTGCTTTGCTCTGCATATTTACCCCAGCTAAAGCTTCCTGTCTCGAATCAGGTGTTATCCTATTTATTCTCAAAGCCCAAGGTCAACGAAACCCTTTTCCTTCTGTTGACTTTCGAAAGCTAAACATCTGAATCAGGCTGCTTCGAGTATTATCTCGAAAACTATCACAGGAGTTATTTTTCCCCTCATTGTAAAATTGTGAAAACGTAAAAGGATGTAACAGCATTTTTTCAAAGGTTTAGGGAGGTCAGCCTTGTGGAGAGAAAATAAGGAGTGCTGCTAAAACATAAAAGGTAAAGCACACAGCATTTATCCTCAAAATTATTTAAGTTCTTTTAATGGCTCTAAAGGCTGTGAAAAATGCTTTTAAAATGTAAATATCTGGGTCTTTTAGAAGAAGTTATCCTTCTTTGTATACCACAGTATCGCTGGTGATTTATAATTTTCAGAAAATCTTAATCCCACAGGAAACATATAAGAGTTCCTCTCTATTTTTAACCTAATGCTGGATCTAACATGAAATGCAGTTTTTATTTTTAGCCAAAGAGCTATTATTTTTATTTGCTTGTAATAAAGTAAGATAAAATCTGAAAGAGTGCAAGTACAAAATAATTTTAAAAACAGATTACTCTTTTCCCTCTACCTTTGAAACAACTTCAGATGTAAATAAAATTGTAGCTATCACATTTCCCTAGGCATTAAGTACTCTTACTGTTCAAATGTCATTAATTACCCTTAATGCCGTTATGAACTATTTGGAGATTATCATTATTAAACTGTTGGAGTATTTCTTAATTCCTCACCAGAAAGCCACAGAGTGACTTGCCGAGCCTGTCCTCCCCCTCTTTTGTTGAAATAACAATAGCCCAGAGGAATGGTGTCTGCAAAGAAAAAGTCAAGAAACAACAATAAAGCACATTTTGTTGGACTAAACGAGCAGTAGAGAGAAGAGTTTTGGTTTTAAACCATGTTCTGTTTCGTAACTGGAGTATCTGGGGCTGGTGTAGCCCCATGGGAGCAGCCAGGGTGCTCTGAGGGACAGGGGATGCAGCAAAAAATCCCTCTAATAAAAGGGTCTTTCCTCTAGCAGGCCTGTTTGGGCACACTGACATCTGAAAAAATAAGTTTTAGGATCCCAGGATGTTTCACTGCTGTAAAAAACAGCCATTAGAACAGAATATGGATACTGCATGGACTGGGTTTGGTATCAAAACACTTCAGGCTCAAAAATTCAAAATACACACATTCTTGTCACAACCTCATGCTTTTTTTTTTTTTTTACAAAACACGAAGGCAATGAGGATTTTAGCAGAGTTGTTATTTAACTGTGTCCCTTGGCTCTCTCCCTGAATAACCGTTGGGCTGGGAGGGTTTGCTCCACCACAGGGGCCACGTGGTCCTACTACAATTCAGACCCTCAGCTCCTCCAAGACAAATCACAGGGCTTGGATTCATGTTCTGAAGTCTGTATTTTACTTTGCTGTTAGTATTATTATTATCATTATTCAACTCCCATTTTTCATTCAAATGCATGCCGGCATCTTTACACTCGTGTGTTTAAAAACAAAAGCAATCAGTTTAGCTACAGGCAAATTTGATCAAACAAAAAGAAAGCTCAATGGCACCTTTTTAATGGCTACCTGGAAAGGTAGGAACAGACAAATCTAAAGTATTAATTCATTTCTGGTACTGCAAAAACTGCAAAACAAGCTGCTTGTCAGCTCGAAGGCACACGTTAAGACACACACTCTCCTACGTTGTGCTTACACATTAGATTAACTGCTCTGGGGATTTCTGGGTGTAATTTTTTGAAACTAAGGATTAAGGGAGTTCTCCAAGGACACTAACAGTGGACCTCAGTGGTCCTGTTTTCTTGGTTTGCATTTCTATCTCCCCTTGCCTCATTTCTGGGGTAGTTCCCTATCTGTGCCTGGAGCACAGTGGGCCAAATCTGATGTTTCAACAGGACAGGAGAGCTGACAGGTGATGGTGCCAGTCACCAGCTCTGTGAGTTACCTCCAGGTCATCCAGAGAGGTTATTCTCTGGGAAGGTCTGTCCTAGGAAGGAGGGTGACTCTAGAAAAGGGATTGCTGAGAAGCTGTGCTGGTTTTAGAAATGGGGCAAGAGCCTCAGAAAAGCCATCACAGAGCGACACTGATGAGATGCTGTGGTCTGGGATGGGAAAAAGCTTTCCTCTGCCTCTTTTCCTGATCAGACCTACACATTGCAAAGGCCAGGGCTTCCTCACAGAGCTCTGCTGAAAGGTAACACAGCACTAGAGATCTGTTATGAGTTAAACCAGTGAGGAATGTCTGCCTTTTTATGGTTATTTTAATTGGTGACAGTACTCACTGCTTAAAGTACTCAGTCTGGCACTGAGGTTCTCCCATGTCCTGCTCCATCCTGAACACTCATCCTGTCTCAGAGCTGCTTTCTCATCCCTGTCAGAAGCTGCTGCCCCATCACTGTCCTTGCTCAGGCATTATCTGGTCTGGTCTGTGTAACACCAGCCCAGGGCAAGCACTGACATATTTCACCAGAGATTAATACTCAGGCTGCCTGTCCAGAGAGCATGGGAAGCTGATAACTGCAACAAGCTTTAAAGCAAACCTGAACTCAACTCCCTTTTTATATATTTTGTTCACACCAGTAATGAACAGTTCTGCATGGTTTTGGGTACATAAAATAGGGTTTTTTATCAGTAAGAAAAGAATCACTGCCAAACTTGTAGGCATGACAAAGGAAACAGAGCTACACACCTTGACACCACTTTTCTTCTAAGCATCTCAGAGAATTTTACCACCAACAGCAGACTTTACTTTACAATACTTTTAGAAGACAATCATCATGTTTTTACAAATGAGACACAATGACTTAAATGTTTTGCAAATGGAAAAATGCAATTAACAGCAGTAACAAAGTCCATGTCTCTTGCCCACTGATTTAAATAAGACTCCTCCAGTCTACTGGGCGATGGAACTTTGGTGGGCTTCAGATTCAGGGTTGGCTCACATCATTCTGCATAAGGCATGGAAAACAAAGCTTACAGGATTCACCCTCTCCCATTTTGATGGAGAATCAGGAGCTAAAACCACTGGCACTCACCAGAGTACTTATCTTGGCCTCCTTTCATAATACAGATGAAAGAATAACTGTGGGCTAGTGAAGGTGAGCCACCTCCTCCATTTAAACTGAGAGAAGAGGAAGGAAGGTGAGCTCAGCAGCTCCTCTCTTCAGCCTCCTTTATCACCCATCCCTCACAACCTCCTCCTCCTTGCATTGCTCCCTCCCCATCCCTTTCCCACAAGCAGGGCTGTTGCTCATCCATCCTAGCACACCACCTAGAGAAACCCCCGATTTTTTCTTTCCCAGATCAAACACACAGAAAGACACAACAAGGCCAGAGACACTACCTGGGGGAGGAGACAACAGGCTGCCAATCACCCAACCTGCAGAAAAGCAGTGGGAGGCTGAAGCTGGGAGCCACCACATCTCCCAGTTTGTGTCCTTGGAGCCACCATGGCTCCCAGCCCTCATTCCTTGCCTTGCACTGCTCAGAACCAGCCCACGTGTTGTGCTTTGCTGGAGCTTGGGAGGCAGCTAACCCCCGGCATAGGTCATGGAGAAAGGACTTTCTTTTCATCCCCGCAGGCAGCTTTTGGCCAAAAAAAAGTCCAGGGAATAATCACAGGATAGTAGTGACTCACAGTTTCTGTCAGTGGAAAGAATCTCTGCTGCCCAGTGCTCCTCTTCTCCCACCTGGCATCACCACCAAAACCACCACACCGACGAGCAAGGAGGTTATGCAAGGCTGGGAGGTTGAAATATTGACTTACAAAAGTCAGGAATGGTGGGAAAGGGCTGCCAGCTTGACTGCATCAGCTTCCCTGGCCTGCTAGGAAAAATAGGTCAAGGTTTTCCAAGGTGACCAATAATTTTGGATGTCCAACTTTGTGCATGTTTAAAAACAAAACGAAAAAAACCAAACCAAAACAAAAAAAAATTATTAATTTGGAAAAATCACTAAATGTCTGTCACTGAAGGAGGAAAAAAGGCAGCCAGACAGCTGCATGTTTCAAGGTCCTTGCGGTTGAGCACCCCAGAAAAAACAAATTACCTTGAGACAGAAGCCCCTGAAAAATTATTTAAAAAAAAAAAAAAAAAAGTCAAGCACTGTGTGAAAAACAGCAGAGGAAAGCCCGTGGGTAAATAACTAGTGGGAGCTCACAAGAGCACGGCTCAGGATGCATGTGTGTTTCTACTGCGGGAGAGAGAACAATTGAATTACGAGGAGCTCTTAAGCAAGTAAAGTAAACATCTTTTGGCAATTTAGCGCTGCACTTTGAAGCCTGGCGATGTCATACAAATGGTGAAATAGCACGGACACCCTTCTGCTGGCTAGTTTGTTTAATATGGTGAGTCGGGAGTTTTTTGGAGCTCGGCACTCTTTCATGAGCTCACGAGCCGGAGGAGGGAAAGTGTGGCAGGAGCAGGAGGGAGATGTTTAAGCAAAAGCTGTGGCTCCCGGAGCCTGTGGGAAGCAGCACGGAGGGGAAGGGGCTGCGGTGGGAGCCCTGCAGCATCCGGGGGGCTGCCACCATGGGAACGGACCCCGAGCATCCCCCACCACGGGAACAGAGGGGCAGAGAGGGAGGTATGGGGTGAGGCGACAGAGATAATCACACCAGCGGGGTTAATTGCTATAAATATCAAGAATCAAATCAATATGTCAAGATGTGTGTTCCACTTTTCACATATATGCGGCACGTAAATGAGAAACGGAGAGAGAGGGAGGAAGAGCTAGAAAGAAAAAGGAGAGACTACTAAAGAAATAAGCCCCCCTGTACAGACAGCCTGACGCCAGATGGCTTCTTCTAATAAATATTCAACCTTAACTCAGTTCCCATGTAACTTTGTTGTAAAGCTGCCAGCACACCCACACAGATCTGGGCCAGCAAAATGATTACAGTAGTACAAACAAAATAGTGCAATAGAGGAAACAGGCAGACAGGGTCCTGTATACAGAAAGACAGAGCTGTAAAGATGTGAGTTGATGAACCTTTAGATTTAATACTGAGAAACTTGAAATAGTGACTCGGGCGGAGGGGAGAAAAAGCCTTGGTGCAGGGGGGAAAAACAGCGACTTGTTTTTTCCTTGCTGTTGCTTTTATTGTTGGGAATACAGAGAGCATCGTTCTGCAAAGACAGCAAATGAGGCACTATAAATCAGTTGCTCTTCTGCATATTTTCTGCATTCAGCAGGAATTCAGATACCTTCTCTGAAATCATAGCCCAGCTTACATTTCCACTGTCTCTCGTGCTTACACGGGGCAGGAGTTAAAAAGGGAGATTTTGTGCATGACATTTGTTGTATTAATTGGGAAGAGAAAGAGGAGGTTGGGTATATTCTTCTTAAGAAAACACTGGCTCAGTGCTCAAAAACATGCATTTCAGTTGTGCGAGTGTTTTTGCCCCGAGCTCTTTAATTTCAAAATTGGATTATGAGATCTGAATATCAGAACACACCATGTTGGCAACTCCAAAACTATTTAAATAGGACCTTGACCAAATCACGATCTAGTGCTAAGATTAGGAGCGTAGGAAAGGCAATGAAAAAGGACACGCTTTGCAGAAAGGCTTCTATTGATGAAGTGAAGCAAGAAAAAATATAGATATTAAGAATTAAATTTTAAAAAGCGCTAAGGATCCTATTGATTTATTAGCTCTTTTCATGCAGAGTATCTTGAGTTTAGAGGCACATGTAAACTTCTACCTGCAGTTGTTTAACAACCACCTATGTGACAGAAATGGCTCAGGGAATTAAATTATGCATTTACTTTGGTTGAGAAAGAACCAACATGAGGCAAAGCTCCTCTTTCCCAAGTACATAACCTTTTGGTGTTACAACTCGTGATGTGCTCTTGGAAGGACATTATTTTGCATGATACTGAAGAGTATAAATAGAATTAATAAGACAGAAATGAAAAAAAAATAAAATAAAAAAGCGAGGGGTGTAGGCTGAACGTCAGAAAGTATTTCCTGGTTTGAGAGTCTCCCTCTGCAAAGCAGATCGACAAGGAGATGTAGTAGGCTGTAGAGTCAGGCTTTCACCACTTCCCTCGGGAGATTGTCACTGGAGGTTTTAAAAACAAAGCTGAACTCAGCACTAGTAAATATGCTGCAGGGAATAACCCTGTGTTGGGCAAGATATGGACAAGATCAATTAACAGATCTCTTCTATGCCTACTTTCTATTATTGTTGACTGTTAGGAAGAAAACTTTGCTAGAGAAGCCTAAATCCCCCTCCACATCCTGCCTTTTCTTTTTTTTAAAGAGAACAGACTCTCTGGCATTGCGGGCTCAGCTCTGTTCATTACAGCAGCAACATCTCCCACCAGTTCTGCTCTGCTCACCCTCCATCCCCACTCCTATTGAGATGCCCTGGGAAGAATTTCCTGGAGAGAAAAGAAAGGGGAAAAAAAAAAAAAAGATCTGAATCTCTCTCATTTCTGATCTTTCCAGACCCCTTTATAATATTCATCTATTCTGAGAAGCATTTGACACTTCCTTCCCACCCACCCCTATTAGGAATCAGCCGTGGGTTGCCTCCTTGTGCTCCTTGTCTCCAGCCTCAAGGTGCACATTACAATTCTATTCTTATCCAGAGCACGATAGCATCAAACGAAGGAAGGAGTCTGGGTAAGCTCCACGCCTGAAGAAATGCACACCTTTTGTTTATGGCAGCAGGATGAAAGCCATGAGCTGGAGCCGGACACAAATCTGTCAGCCCTTGGGAAAAGGAGCTGCTAACGACGAGGCTCCGCAGCGCTGGGTACCCCCAGCACATCAAACAAGCCTTCATTGGCTATGCTGGCTTGAAGTTCAACATATCTGTGCTTACCTTAATAAACCAGGCCTGGAAAATCACCGTATAAAGCTTAGAGGTGCTTAGAGGTACAAGGGCACCACTTAGACTCCTCCGGTGCTGAGCTTCGCTCTGCAAACAAAACCGGATCAAAATTAGGGCTAAGTTCAGAATCAATTTAAATCCTCCCCACACGCCTTTTATTTAAAAATATGGCAGATATTGGTGGGACTAAGACCAAAGGACGTGGATTTCTTCCTTGTGGAGAGGCAGAGAGATGAGCCCGTGGCTAAGAGTAGCTTTTCCCCCTGGGCCGGGGTGCCACGGCACGACCATGCTGTCCTACACAGACTCTGATTTTCACATTCATTTAATAATGACAAGTTTCTATTAGGATTGTTTAGTTCAGAAAGGAAAGGAGGCAAAGGGACACCAGGAGAAAAAAAGGTATGGAGAAAATGAAATAGCAATGAGACCTTAGCAGACAGAAAATGATGGACACAGAAGGTTCTACCCCACCCTCTCCATGTCCTCTCCACTGCCAGCCCCACGGCCCCAGAAGAGGTGCCACAGCCTCATCAGCAGGCAGGGCTGGAGCAGACCTCAACCATCCCTGGCTTCTTAGCTAAGCACCAGAATAAACCAAATAAAGGCAAAAACAAAGAAAGAGGTGATCTGTGGGCTTGGGGAGGAAAGGGGAATGAGGAAGGAGCTCTGCATTGCCTAGAGGCAGCCAGGACATAAACAGGAGCACGAGGAGGTTCGTGTGAACCACTTTTCACTGCACTTGCACCGGGTTGAATCCCCTCTATGAAGACCTTGCCCACATCCCATCTCCTCCTGCCATGGAGCTGAGTTTTGGGCCCGGTGCAGCCACAGGGGCTGGGGGATTAGAGGGACAGAACAGCACAGAATATCCTGAGCTGGGAGGGAGCCACGAGGATCACTGCATCCAGCTCCTGCACTGGTGGAACCAAAGTCCTCCAGGGCTTCCAGCTGGAAGGAAAGTGGCAGAATCACTATCCCAGAGAGGAGCTGGTGTGGGCTCATTCTCAGCCATGTAAGCAACCTGGATGAACACTTCTTCAGCTTCTGGGGACTCTGCCTGAGGGACCCCTGTGCTCACAGGCTCAGAATCCTGCTGGAAACCACCAGGATTCATTAGGAAGGCATGCTGCTGGATGCATTGCACCCACACAATACAACACCCATCACACAGGATTTCTCCAGAGCAGGGGACTCACCTGGCTGGAGCAGCAGCAAATCCCACTGTTGCAAACAAATAAAAAAATATAGGGAAAATAAAATTGGTCAAGCTTACACATTTTTTGCAAAATTCTGTGTTGTCTTTGAATCACAGGCAGTGATTTTGGACATGAGACTGAGCAGAATGTATTGTTGATGCTCTCAGCCATTAGTTTATAAATTGAATAAGATAGATGTGTTCATTCATATGAACTAATGTAGTTTTTCTTATGAAGGTTTCATATTATACAAATCCATTAGCATATTTACAAATTAATCTTCCCTTAGGAAGAAAAAAGATCAAAGATTTACAGAAGGAAGTGCTTTATTACTTTTAAACTGCCTTTTTTTTAAAAAGAAAGAGAAAAAGAAATGAAGGGAAATTATGTTGAACCATAAATGTTTCTTTATGACTACTGTACAGCAGCTTTGTGGGAGATTTAAATTTACGAAAGGGCAAGGGGGACTTTAAGCCATCTATATGAGTTCAGTATTAAAAATATATATACATGACAGGTGCCCATATAAGTTCATGCAGTACAAAATATTCCATAAATGAGCTCATTTATCTGAGTAATTTAAAAAGAGCTTCTGCACAAGGGGAGATATTTAGTATGAATTATAGTCCGTTTACCTTTCATAAGTTTTTTCATCACTTCCCATACCTCCTTTGGTGCTACTGAAAATATCTGTAGTTATCAAGCCTTATATTCAACCTTGCTATTCCCTATTCCCAGGAAAGCCCTATTGGTGAAGTGACTCCACGTTCAAGATATGCAGCCTGTAAAGCCCTGCATGCAAGAATATTTCTTCTTCACCAATGCCAATCTTTTACCTAAGCAAATAAGTTGAATAACAAAGTGCATTTCTGGTAAAGAAAAAAAATCTCTGGGTTTACCCCCATCATTTGGATTTGACTCAGCTGTGAAGGATTCCTCCTCCTGTTTTCAAAATGACTTTGTACTATAGTTGGAAATACAGAGTAGTAGAGCAGCAAGGAAATGAAATGAGATGCAAACCTTTAATGATTTATTAATAACCACTTTCTGAGACATTTCTAACTACTAAAGAGAAATCAGAACACTAAATACATTAAGATCTTCAAGGGTGGGAAGGGAGAACTGTTGGAAAGTTATGAAAATAGCAGAAAATTTCGAAGGCTAAAAAACCACCTGATAACCAAAGCCCATTTTAGGTAGAGCTGCTCCTGCCTGGGGACAGGAGTTGAAAATATATGACCTCTGAAATCCCTCCCTAACATAAGCTTTGTGCTTCTCTGCTGAACGGTTTGGAGACCTTCTCCAACATGTACCATTAATTTATTTTTTAATTCTTTAGGATATATTCTAAAGGAAAACTTAAAAGCTGTTATTAAGACTACAGTTAAATTCCCATTCATGAACAGAATAACACTCATTTTCTCAGGATCACTGCACTCACTCAAGTATATCTTCTTTCACTTCTTGGAGCTTGCTGAAACATTGGTGTTAGATTGAAAAGGACCAGAAACCTCCACCTTTGCTGGAACACAAGGAACCACATTGCACTTGTTCTCCTACCTAGCCCTCTTCCTTCAAAAAAATCATCTCCCTCTCCATCTACACTCCACTTATCCTCATGAAGAACACTCTCCTTGAGCAAGTTTTGAATGAAGGATATTCTTCCTCTACTCTGGAGGTGACTTCAATTGTAAAATCCCTCCATATCCTCCTGTTACCGTTCAGGAGAGCTCTCCCTGAATAACCAGGCAACTTCATCTCTGTGTCTTTCCCTCTGTTGTCCTGAGGGAAGCTCTCCAAAATGTTTCCCTGTAATAGTTCGAGGGGAAATTCAGTGTTGTTTTTTGTTTTCCTTCAGACATTGCACTTGGCTCTCAGAGTGCTCACAGTTAGCAAACCAGAACTCTTCAATGTCTCAGTCAACCCACTTGGGAAATCAATTAAAGATAAGATTTCCAATGTTTCAGTGCTATGAGAGTTGGTAAATGCTTCTAAAGTACTTTGAAAACCTGGAAAGGTGCAATGTTCTTATAATGGCCTGGCTCTTTGTAGTTCTACAGAACGGTTTATTCCAAAATCTTAAGCTTTTGCAAGTAACTAAACCTAACTATGACAGTCCTATGAGATGTCTGTAAATAAACAACACTGCTCAGGATACTGCTTAGTCCATCATATCTTAGTCCAAAATCCTGACGTCAGACACTGTAATTTATCATTCATGTGATCTTCTGGTCCTGCTGAAGTCTACGAAACCTTTTTGTTGGAAACAATTTTGGCAAATCTACTCAGTAGATTAATGCTAATTAGCTCAGGGTGGGAAAGTTGTGTGTTACTTGAAATTTGGCTAAGAAAAAGAGAATGAATAAGCAAAGAGGCATGACCTAGAGCCAGCAGGAGAGAAGTCAGCAACNTCACCAGAAAAACCCTTAGGCCAATGTTCACTCTGTCCAAGAGCCATTTAAGGTTAGGACTTTACACTTTCCAGTCATTCCACTCTCCAGCCATCACCTCCTTGTCAAGGATACTGACTACATCACACATGTGAGAGGAACTTTGGCACCACAAGTTTTGCAGGTGAAAAAGTGTGTCATCAATGAAGAAGAATTACAAGTCATTAAACTGGAGTGCATGCTGTGCATGCCTCTTCAATTCAATATAGGGAATTAAGAAGTCAAATGCCTGTGGCATTAAATATGAATGATGGATGCAAGAAATAAAATAAGTAGAAGAGAAATCTATGTGTTTCATTACATGAGGTAGCTGTGCCACTGGCACCTTTTGCTTTTGTATTAAAAAAAAAAAAATGGCCTAAGATTGGAAAGCAAAGAAAACCTGGTTTTTAAGGAGATTCATGTACCATTGTGATGAGATTAAAGCATAAAACATTTTCCCATCTGCATTCCACTCTAATAATCTGAAAAGATCACAGTGTATGATACTTTTTGAACAAGGAATTGAGAAGAATAGCACACACACCTTCCTTCACAAGGGCCTTCTAAAAGGACAGCCAACACTTAAGGAAAGAACACAAACCATAGAAGAAGAGCAGTGTCAGGAGTGACACATTATCCCATTTTAAGGCATGTGTCTGACTCCTGCTTAGAATAGGAAGGATAAACAAGATGAGCCACAAAGGCTTCTATGTGTATGGCAGAGCACATGGATTGGGAAACCACTCCTGCCGCTCTCCGACCGAAATGGTTTCCTTCATCTCCCACCAAGTTCCAGAGGTATTTTCATTTATTTACCCATGAGGGGCCCTGAACCAAGTTCACCTCATCATTCCGTACAATAAATTGAAAAATACATCTTACTGGGCAGCCTCACCAAGACACGTTGGAGCTGGGTCCCACAGATAGCCAGATGTCGTCTGCACCCAAGACATCCCTCTGCTGAATGTCCAATATCAAGAAAAATTCTATTAATCCTCCAAATGTGGCAGAACAAGTGACTGCACCCTTAAAAGAGGAGAACTGAGAACAGCCAGGGAACATCTAGAGGCACTAAGAAAGAAAACAAATATTCTACAAGCTGGCTGAATATTTTTCATGGTGATGAAAGTGAGGGAGAAGAAATTCTATGAACCAATCACTAATTTCACCAAAAATTGAGGTAGAAATAAAGGAGTGCTTGGAAATAGAATATATTACTGGGAGTGTATTAGTGATTATTCTCTTGCCTGTTTGGTGGTTATGAGGTTCCAGGACAATGTGATATCCAGACAGTTGGATATCAGTAAATTCTGATCTATTTTATATTACTTAATTATATTTCTGGATAGGTTACGAAAACAGAAACTTCTTGAAGACCAGCAAAATTGTCAGTCCCAAATGAGCTGGTTTTGAAACCTTCCTGAAGCATAACACCTCATTATTGATAAAATTAAATTCTCTTGATTTTTGAGGATAAAAGCATGAATTATATCTATGCAAAAACACATATACATGAAAAATATATACAATGCATTTTAGCACACAGTGTGCTTTCTGTCCCAAATACTCTCATCTACACTTTCCTCAGCTTATTTTTAGGCACAAAATGTGAGCTGTTTCCATCATGTAATTTCCTTTTCACTGCATTTTTGTGTGATAAATCATGAAGAGGATGGCATGGATCACCAGAATCACTACAGAGGAAAAATCAACAATTTGAACCAGACATTCACCAATCCCAGAGCATCTGATATGGGAGCTCCTATAAATCACTTAATACATTCTGGCTTTGTTCAGGCACCTAGAAAGGGAAGAATATTGCAATTTATCTCCCAAACCTCAGGCATTGCACCTTTTTATAGGCACTGTGTCCTTTTATGAATTCAACATACATTTTGACATTTAACACATACTTTGTTGTGGGAACGGGGTCACTGGAAATTTCCACAGTTTGGTGGGGGTTTTTGGGATTTTTGTTTTGTTTTTTCTCAAAATTGCTACTGTAGAACAATTACAACTCTACCAGCACCATCCACCATCTCCTTAATAGGGTTGATGGAATAATTCAGGTGGCACAGGGATCCTTGAGAATTTCAATCTGAAATAATTTTTTTAAATAAGATTCCTTTCCCCCAGTGCCAAAACTAAAAATGATGTAAGTGCAAAAATCTCTGTAGTAAATTAGTGATAAAAGAATAAAACAGTTAAACGAATATATTTTTCATGCTTGAGGGCTGTATGTTTAACAGTTTTCTAACTGTTCATTCATTTATATAAAAATACTTTGGTTATTATCTACTTGAGTTGAAATTAGATATTTAATTGACTGGAGGGAATGAAATCCGCTCACTTTTAAATAAAGCAATGATTTAAAAATATTCCTGTAAAGTGATTTGTAAGACCACACCAGCACTAGTTCTTGGCACACTTCCTTGTCTGTGTATATATTTTAAAAGCATGGTTGTTTTTACAAATGTAGTACTGTGAGAGCTAACTTCTTCAGAAACATGTTTATCTTAATTAGGAAAGTCAACAGACTTCTAATGGGAAGAAATGCGTATTTTTCTCTGTGGTATCTAAAGCATCAAAGGCCTCGTTCTCATGCCAAACCAATCTTCCTTCCTGCCTGCCTTTCAAACCCAGGTGATTGCAGACAGCTGAGCAGACATTTTCCCAAAAGCTTCTATTGACCTGGCTCCAGTCCTTTCCCGTGCTCTGTCTCCTTTTCTATCCGCATGTCACTTCTCTTTCTCTTTCTGTGTATTTGTTGTATTTTTGCCTGAGGAAACCTAGGGATATTCATGGCACTGAGGCAAATAATGTGGAATTAAAAACTAAATTCTTCAGGCCTTATCCTAGCAACAGGACCATCACCATCTGTTCAGAGGACAGGACTGCCATTATCTGCTGCATTCTTTGTACGTACTCCATCACCTGTGAGGGGAAAAACATTGCCCCTTATCCTGGGGTCTTTGTTTAAAAACAAAGTCGTCTGCTTCTCTCTGGTACCCACACATTTCATAAATGTGATATACAGTACATTTGAAGGGATTAGGCGGCAATAAAAAGCCTTAAGAGCTTAAAAAGGAGAAACTAAAGGGAGGACATCTGCATGATAAACAACAAAAGCAAATATTGTTTGGTTTAAATAAACAGTTGAGATTAATTAGCAAAAGTTCATATGGATTCCTCTATCTACTACCAATATCAGTGATGCAGGCACTGCACCTTTGACTTTGGGAGAATTTTACAGGAGCAGTGGAATTGTTGTTAAGGGTTTGGGGGTTTTTTTTCAATTTAAATAACTGATTAAAAATCTGTGTTCCCCAACATGCTGCAAAGGCCATTTTGGCTGCTCACAAACACGTCTGCAGCTGAAGTTCCAAAATACAGCAACAAAATCCAAAGGGTTGCACGCCTCAGAAAAATGTGAAGTTGCTCAAAGAGCTAAAATATCTCACACTTTAATTTTAAATCATCACCTTTTACCCTCTAAGAATCCTCATCTTTTATCCTTTTTCCTCATTTATTTCTGCTTTGAACATTTGAACATGGGTAAAAGTGCATGAAGGAGGAAGAGGTAAAAACCAAGGAATTAAAAGAAAAGAAATCCTGGAAATCAGAGCAGCAGCCTTGACCTCAAATTATGTTTTCAGTTTAAAATTATAATTTATAAAAGCTGGTTGACTGGCTGTCTCTGTTGTTTTTATGCCACTTATAAACAAAGCTGCAGTCATATTTTTTTCTCAGGGCTTACAGACACATTTGTGGTGTGCAGCTTGGCAACAGAGACTGGTAAAAATCTGCCTGCTCCTACCAAATCTCCAAAGTGCTCATCGCATCCCAAAACAACCACAAGTCTGAAGGTCCAGGATGCTGCATCCCCTCCTCCCTGAGGAACAACAGGGCAGAGTGGAGCCACCTGCTCTAATCACCCTTCTCTTCCTCTCCCCAAGAGGTGCAAGTGGAAATGGAAATTTGTAGCTTTAGAAATGCAAGGGAACTTCCTCTTCTCCTTCCCCTAGCCATTGCCCAGCCTTTTTCCTTGTTCCAATTTCATTGAGCCTGCTTTGCTGCAAGCTGGGGGGTTGACAGGTAGAAGTTACCACCCTGTTTGGTGGATCACAGGACATGGGTTGTCCCAGATGGGCATTCAGCATCACCTGATGACAGAGGCTGGACTCATCACATCTTCGGCTTCAAGTGAAAAAAATAAGTAAGTTCAGTTTTCTCACAAATATTTACAAGGATTGGAAAAATTGCAAAGGGAATGAAGAAAGAAAATAAGATCACTAAAAAACAAAAAACAAAAAACCATCAAAAACCCCAAAAAAACAACAACAAAATTTTGACCTAAACAATTAATTTACTCCCTTAATGACTTTCAGGCCTTGGTAACAAACAAGAGCTAATGGCTTGCCTCAGCCAAGCAGATCCCCAAATTTAGGTGAGCAAAGCAGTCCAAGGCAGAAATACAGAAATTTTTTCCTCTCAAAGTATCTGGGATGTTTTGTACTATGGAATAAATCATCAGCTCTTCTGTAAGCTTGCATTTGAGAGGGGAGTCTTCCTTGGAAGCAACAGAGGTCCCTCAGCTCTGGATCAAGTCTGGTGCTTTAATTCAGCTTGCTCTGCATCTAGGTGGCCTCAGATAGGACACCACTTTGGCCAAATATGAATATAATTGTGCTTTTGGAATTGCCTCTCAATGGAAAAATCTGTCTCAAATGACACTACTTCAGTTTTGTCAACACCAACATAAAGATTTATTTTAAAAGCCTTTGAAGCATTGTTTGGATTTTGGCTTTCTTACCACACTACTAAACTTCTCATCTTTGCATTCCTCCAATATTTCATGAAAGCCATAAACTGTTGTACATATTTACAGAACAGAACCGATGCTGCCTTCCCTGTGGAGAATACAAATACCTGTATTAGTATTCACACAGTCCTACCATCATTACAAACCAGCCTTTAACAGAAAAGGAAAGACAGAAGCATTGTGTTTCATATGGAAAACTGGAGGATGGTGGAGGGAGGGGGAGATGAGAACATAAATGTACTGAAAGCAAAACTCACATTTCAGTCACAGACTTGTATTTCTAGCAGTGCTCAAGTGCAGTAGAGAGACAGAACTAATGAAGCCCCTCCATACTTTTCCAGTTTCAAGGAGGAAGTTGTTAGTAATATAAGACAAATGAAGAAATCCACTAATTAAAATATTCTGAGATGAATGGTAGCTTCCAATTATTTTCCTGATTTGACACAATCTACTAACAGCAAAACATAACAAATTTTTACGCAATATCATGGGATTTTGTAAAAACAAAGTACAAACTGAATTGGAATTTTGAGGACAAGAACAATAGAGTACTTACAGGCCAGCCCATGGCTGGATTCATCCCTCTGAGTTTAAACAAATGCAGAAATGAGCAGAGGAATAATGATGTTGAGGAATAAGGGACTTTTCATAAGAATAAATGTTGTGAAGGAGGAAGGTAACAGGTAATAAAGGTTATAATTGATTATAAAATCGTTGAATAGGTGGGATTGCAAGGGACCTTAAAGCTCATCTTGTCCCACCCCCTGCCACGGGTAGGGATATTTTCCACCATCCCAGGTTGCTCCAAGCCCCATCCAGCCTGGTCTTGGACACTTCCAGGGTTGAGGCAGCCACAGCTTCTCTGGGCAACCTGTGCCAGGCCCTCACCACACGTTTTTTCTGTGGTTTATGTGCAATTTTAGCAAATCTACTCTTTCATAAACAATGGACATGTACCTCATCTCCAATTACTAAGTATCCACAAATACCATAAAGCACAGGGCTCCAGTTTTCCCACTTCAAAATCCATGGCAAGGCAGCAAAAAGTTTGCCATCCAGCTCGATGTCTGAATACAAACAGCTCCTCTCATCCCAAGTGTAATTTAATACAGCACCACAGTAAGTGCTGAGAGCCCTCCCGAGGTCATTGGTGAGTGACCTGAGGTGCCTGCAGGGGTAAGAGTTGGGCTGTTCTGGTAGCAAGGGCTGGTGTGACAGCAGCCTCTAGAGGGGCTGCTACCCACCTGGAGATCTCTCACTGCATGACACACTTGGGCTTGGCCACTCAAAACAAGCTGTGTCTCAGTTTTACTATCAGTAATGTGGATATTAAACATTTGTCTCCGTCCTGATGCATTGCCAGGAATTCCTCTTTTAGAGGAACATTTTGAAAGCTATAGAGGAATAGAGATGATGGCTGTGACTATCAAGCCAAAGCTTAGCTGCTGGTGAAGTGTGTAAGCATAATGATAATGGGGAATGGTAAAGACATTTTAAAAGCTGCTCACTGACAGCTCCAGCTTTGATTCACATCTCCAAGCTGCCCAGCCAATTGCTAAAGAGAGGAGGTGGGAAAAATAAATAAAAAGCTCTTCTTCTCACATAATGTTTCTTCAGATAGACCCGATACTCCTGTAAATTAATACAGCTCATAACCAGTAGCATGAAAAAGGGGCAAAAAAAGGTAAAACACCATGAATCATGGAACTGATTTCACTGAGAAGGCCACAAATACAAGAGAAGTTGATGAGGTTGGAATCTTAGACGACACGGCAGTTGCATGGGCACTGGTAGTGATGCCTTAGGATTTTAGCTTTTATATTTTTCATATATTTGTAATTCTGCCCTTCCTTAGTGTATAACTCTAAAATCCATATAGAGCATCAGCTACTGTCTTCACATTTTGGTCAGACAAAACTATTCCTCTCTAGGCCTGGGAATCAAGGACACCTCACTGTCTCAGGCCCCAAAATGTATAAACAAAAGTGAGTTGGAGGAGGAGCAAACTTGGGGTAAGTGACTTCATTACCTGAAGCTGTAATTGGAAGATTAACCCCCAATATGCAAACGGATCAAACTTACAAAAGTGTGAAAAACTCATGACCCGTTGTCCATTTTAGGTGTAGCCCCTTGGGGAGGCTTTGCCTGCCCTTAATGTACCTGAAGGCCCTTTGATAAATAGAAGTGTTTTTATTCTCCTGACCTTGCCTGGCCTCTGTTTTTAGGCAAGCCCAGAAAGGCAGGAGTAGGAGTGGTGCCAGGCTGCCAGGGGAAGGTGGGAGCCCAGTGAGGCAGGGCTGGCTGCTGGAGCGCTGCTATCCAGCCACGGCCCGGCAGAAACGGCTTCTGTTGCTACTGCTAATGATGAATACCATATGCTTGGCTCTTGCTGCTGTAAAATAAGTTACGTTACTGCTGCCTGAGAGTGAATCAACTCTTTTCTTTCATTGAAAATAGACGTTTGTGCCCATTCATGTTTCCTCGGCACTAGTACACGGGCAAAAATATTTTAAAAAAATTGAGATGCCCTCCAACTACGGCTTTTTTCTGCCTTTCACCACATCACCTCACTCCATATCAGATACAGCATCCCTTTTTCCAGACAATAATCCTGAAACAGAAGTGACAGAATAGAGATGATAATTCATTCAATTTTTTCCTTCTGTTACTTTGAACCAGTTCAACTCACTGTAGTTCAAACATAACGTGTGATTGGTAGCCTTGATTTGGGAAATCCCTCTTTAGACACAGTAAAAAGATGCTTGCTGTACACATCTAATTTTATTCAGCCTCCCACTATCTGAGAATCAGCTCTTTTATTAAAGTCACTTTGGCCACCACTTATGACTTTATCAGTGAAAAAGAATCTCTTGGATCCACTTTTTTCCATTTATAATTTCATATGCAAACGACTTGTTTTGCAATTTCACTAAGGGCAATCAAATCACAGGACACACCATTAATTCAATTAATATGAATCCTGCAGGTCTATCCACACAAATACCATAGAAATATTTCAAAGTTTTGTAATTTTAAATTGTTGCCTTCATAACTGTGCACTCTGTGGTGTTGTGAAATGGAAAAATATTTTGTATTTATTTATGTTTTCAAATAAACATCCCCCTCCATTTTATAGGTATATTAGCATATACATACATATGGTAAGAGGCCCTAACTGCTATGTGGATGCTTAAACACAGAAGCAGAGATTATTTAAGAATTTGACACATCTTTTTCTACTTTTAGGTTTTCTCTAAGATCAGTTTTTGCCAGTCAAATGAAGCAAAGCTCCTGAGGAACAGCACAGTGTCAGCACAGGTAGAAGGAGAGTGACACAACAGAATGCCACAAAAGGCCTCTTCTTCATACTTGTGACAAAACAAATCTGCATATTATTTCAAAGCCTGCTATAAAAAGAAAACTGGAAAGATAAAAAAAAAGACTGGCAAAAAGCCTTTAAAACAGAGACAACCCATTGCAGCACCTCTCCCTGTTTATTTTATGCCAAAACAATTTCCTATCCACCTGTTCATAAAAAAAAAAACCCATAAGAGCTAAAAGTATCCAGTAATTGTGAATTGGAGTCACAGGGAAAACTTTGGCACACAGCCTGTAGGAAAAAAGAACACAATGTATTACTTCCCTCATAGGTGTAGGAACTACAGGGGATCATTTTCATACACTTCAATAGGCCACTGTTAATGATCAGCAGCTGATTGGCCAAATTAACCCCAGGTCTACCTCCAAAATGATTATGATTGCATATTATAATTAACGATGACACTAAGGATATTAGGCTCAGAAGGGGTTTTGTTTGTTTGAATGAATGATGGATCATTCCATCCAAGGGTAGATGTTTGTGGCATGCTTTGGCTTATGCATCTCCATGAAACCCTGGAGATAATCTCATGGCTGATGGTAATTCTGGAGAAATGGGAAAGGGAGGGGGGGTCCTTTCTGGATTTTAACCTTATTTCTTCCCTTATGGAATTATCTCAACACTTCTTGGTTGAACTCTAGTCTATCATTCTAATTAAATGTATCTAAGCAGTCATTGTGAAACCTAGATTGGAGTAATAGGTTGGCAAACTGAATATTGGTGTCTAAAGATCACAAGGAATGTCTGAAGCACGTATTTAAGGCCCTAGCAATAGTTCTAGGCATGTATAATGCACCAAGAAAAAAGAGAGGTCTGAATTCCCAGACCAAATCCAAGCCCTGATCCCAATCTTTGGGAGTCTGAGTGACCACTGATCCAAATCTTGCCTGCCATCAGCCACTATCTCTAAAATAAACCAGCACCTGAAGTCACATCTCTTGAATCTAGTTCTAACTCACGAAATATGGCTCTGGTTTTAAAGTTTGAATACAATCACTTTGTTATTCTACTCCCACTACCCTCTCCCTGGAAAAAAAAAAAAAAAAAAAGGAACACCTCTAAGAGTAATTTGAAAATGTGGGGTCCTGATGCTGAATTAGTGAAGAGCCCCAAACACAGGGCAGGCTTCACACTCCAGCACAGAGGTGACACACAGTGCTGGAAGGGCTTGCTGCAGAAGGTTCCAAAAGCCTGAAGTACAACGTCTACCTTTCAACCACCTTTCCATTCATGTTCAAAACCTCCAAAGTGAGAAAAAAACCCAACTAGAGGCAGGGCTGTGGCTGATTCCTGGACAGGTCATCCAAAGCAAAGTTTGGGCTTTCTCTAAATAAACTGTTCCCTCTTGATCCAAAAGCAGAGGCAAGAAAACAAGAGACATGGCCCCTGAGGTAACCTTTGCACTTCTCAATATAATCACCCTTGAAAATCTGCCACCAGAGCACCAAAATTCTTAAATCAACACACTTCCTTAGAGTGTGCAACATATCTGTTGATGGGTTGTAAAAATCACACACAGGGTGTGTTACTGCATGTGCAAGGCATGACATTCAGCACTGGATTTATCAAGAGATTTATGCACAGTTTGGAGAGAAAGCCAAACTTTTCATACTTTTTTTTCTTAATTTTTCCCCTCAACAGTTAGCTGATTTCCATGTATAATTTTAGAAGAATTCCTCTTAATGCCATGTAAGAGCAGATTAAAAGTCCTTTCTCTGGGTCTGTCAGATGCAAATTTGAAGCCTCAGATCAGCAGTTCAAAACTGATATTTGCCACAGAGAAATTTTGGCCTAGGAAAGAATTATCCTTTACCTGTTACTGGAAAGCTGGTATTAATAACAATAATCTCTCTACCCTTATTCCATTCCAACTGCACATCCCATATGGAAAAACAAATATTCAAGTGAAAAAATATAACGTTGTGCTACAGTAAAAACTTCATTTTCTTTCTTTTTGTATTTATTTTTACACTTTAGTATCCATATAGTAGTTAATACCTACAATTAAAATAAACTAGAAGTTTAGGAGGCAAAATATAAATTCTGAGTTACTTGGTCTTTATTTTATTTTTTCGTTCTTCTAAGTGCACTACTTTTCATAGATATATAAGTATATGGGTATAGGTATTTGTGTCCTCTTATACAGCCTAGTAATAAACATCATAATTTTTTTGCCTCACCAATTTTTCCACTACTAGAGTAGTATACTACTATAATATTACTAATATAATACTGTATCTTATATATTATATATTACATTATATATATAATATACTATGTATTGTATATATAGTCATATTATATATATTATATGTTATAATACTATATTATTACTAATATAATAGCAAAATACTATAGTTTTAAATACAGCAGCTACTTGACAGAATATATTGATGGGCTTTAATCACTGCTGAACATTTTCTGTCTGTTTGTAGGCACTCAGAGAAACCCAAGGGGCATCATTTACAAGAGTCCAAACTGAAGAGATTTGACAGGATGTCACAGGGAATAATCCAAGAATTATGAGGGTAAAAACAGATATTGAACAGCACAAACCAGTGCAGCCCTGGCTGTTTAGCAATGCCTGTAAAAACAGAAGAATCACAGTGGTAATCTCTTACTAACATGGCATAGTTAGAACAATTTAAGAAATCTTTGTGGAAAGTTCAAACAGTACTGAACTCCAACTGTGGTGTGCAGGTAAGTTTGAGAGAAGGGGAGAGAAAAAACACTGATGTCCCAGTGTTTCCTCTTTGCTTAAAGGATGATGCAATAAAACCTTGGGAGTTTTTAAAACTATACACACATGCAAAAGGTAGAAAGGCATTTCCATTTTCCTGTTAAAAACTATTTATAAAAAAATAACTCAATTTTCTTCATTGTTTTTTTGGCTCACACAGGAATAGAAATCATGGTACAAGTTGGAAAGTATGTTATCTGCTACTCCAAGCCCAGGAATTGCAGATGAGCTCTTTATACCAAGGCAATTCTGCATTGCCTTTCCCTGGGTTCTTCTTTCCCCGGGGATCCAGAAGCAAAGAAGGGCCCAGGTGGCACAGACAGGCCACTTCTGTCCTGCCTGACCCCAGAGCAGGTTATTTTACACACGTGGCAGCAGCAGAGGTGGTGATTTGGCAGATGGGAACTCACAACAGGACCAAGTACCTACGGGAAAGAATCCAGGTCAGAGAGGTGACAGGGGAGCTCTGGAGCTGGGTGTGATGAGGAGAAAGAAAACAGGAAAGAAAAAGCAGTTGACAAGAGGAATGCTGACTCTGAAAAAGAGTCAGAGGGAGGAAAAGGGGAGAGAAAAACCAACATGAATTATATTGATTAGGGGATATGAACACCACTAGAAAATAATATGAGCTGGGGACATTATTACTCCCTCTGGTCCCCAGAGCTTCACCTTCCCATTTACAGAAACCTGCATTCCTTGGCTGCAGACTGACAGGGAGCAGGTGAAAGGGAAAAGGTGTTGAATGCCTGGGAGGAGAAAAAGTGGCTGCAGAGATGCATTAGAGAAACCGGGTTTTGACAGGGCGCTAGATGTAATTCAGCACAGAAATGCCCTTGACAACGTCTGAGTGAACCCCCAAAAAAAGTCTTCCTTGTGTGCTTACAGCTCGATTCTCAGCTCAGCAAGTTGCTAAGCCAGGGCCTTGGAGAAGGGAAGTTGATTCCTCTGGTAATGAAAAATGCCTGTGAGGAAGGAGAAGACATACGTGCATTGTGAAGAAAAGAGACCACAGCCCCTGGATTTATTATATACATAATAATTAATAATGACCCAATTTTTCCTATTCCAGATTTCAAAATTCCTTACTCACTTTAATTAAGTTCACCCTAAAAATAGGATGCTGTAGAACAAAGGACTTTTTTACTACTTTAAAAATGCAAGCTTACTCACTAGTTAGGATTTTCCCAGCTCTCCTTGCCTTGGTACAAAGAGCTATTATGACACGATGTAAATGCGCCATCAATGGGAGACATTTTTAGATAAAACTTTATAATGTAACATTTACTGATTCCATCTGTCAAGACAGATAAAGAGAATGAGACTTCATAGTAAAACACGCAGGGAACATAAAGGCAGCAACAAAAACAAGTGCAGGCAGTGCAGACCCCTCTTGCGGGCTTATAATCTGAGTTAAATTTTTTCCCATAGACACAGGGCCTACTTTCTACACCAATATGGCTCTAGGATCTCCACTTTCAACGACACAATTGCATTTGCTTGGCAGCATTCAGAGCTTATTTACATTATTATTTTTAAACCTCCTAGTTCTGTCTTCTGCACACAATTTTAATGACGAAGAGCAACATGGGGCTGTAGAGCCGCCTAAATACACGGCCTGTTTGATGAGATCCCCTTCTCCGAGGCCCATCAGCAGCACTGGGCTCACAAACACAGCTCAGAAGCCTCACATTCCCTTTTCTGAGCCACGAACCTGATTTAAATTCTGAGCAAAGACCAGCATCCCCAGTGAAGAAGAGCAATTGCTCTTTAAACAACTTTTGTAAACGCTTCCCGTGCCAACAAGGGAGTGCAGAGTTTGCTTAGGTGAAGTAAAGCAGACGGACAGACCTCCCCATATCCTGCTTTGCTTCCAAGATTCCCATAATGAACAGGGGTGTGCAAAGAAATGAAAGGGGTGGAAGTGCCAAAGGTATCCCTTGGAGATGTGAGTGTCCCGTTGTCATGCAAAAGAGCTCTTGAATGATAAAAAAGCAGAACCCAATTACAACTGGTTCCATGCTAATCTGAACCCACAACTAACCGTAGGCTTTGGATGGTGTCGTGGTGTCCGCAGTAATTAATTCACCTCTTCCTGCCCAAAACAGGCTAGGAAATTAATTTCCATTGCTGGAATCAATTTGGCACTAGAGGATGATGTGTAAACACTGTTTGGAGTTACCTGGCACTGATTTTGTGGTCTTAGCTGGGATGCAGAGGAGCTGTGGCTGCCACCCCATGGAGGCTCAGGAGCACCCCTGCCATGGAAATCTGCACTGTCCCGTGCCTGCCACTGCAGAATGGAGCTTATCCCAAACTTTCTTTGGGAATGAGGGGCACCACCAGGCAAGGAGAAAGCTGCAATGGGCCAAGATGGGGCAGTTAAATTGATGAACTCCAAATCTTGGTGTTAACACAATATGTTCTTTGTGGCCTCACAAAGAAAGAAAATTGAAAAAACCAAATGAAACAAATTTCAGAACAAATTAAAAGTGAATGTACTCTTTTCAGGCCATTGTAAATGAACATGAACACCTCACTGGTTTTAGGAGAAGTGGTAAGTGATAAGTATGAACTTAGAAGTGTTACAAAATCTTCAAAGTACAAACGTAAAGTGAAGTCTGCTCTCTGAAGTAAGCTAGAGTCACATTTTAAGTGATTTTGGATAAATATTCATATATTTGGGCACTGAAGGACTCCTAAAACCATTTTCACTGGAGCTTGAATTCTAGTTAATGAGAAGAATTTTACATGCCAACAATATTAGATTGTTCACAATTACCTTTGTTTTTTGCTTATATGACCAACACTCTGTAATTGTGTACAGAAAGATCACTAAGATTTTAATCTTGTGAACTCATCCTGCCAGATAATACCAGCAAACCAGGAAAAGTGTGAACCCAACATAGGATTTTGGATATGTGGGGAGACATAAAATTGTTCAATAGAAATCTTCCTTATTTTAAAACACTTCTGAAAATGACCAATCCTCCTCAATTCTATTGTAAATCTGATTTTTTTTTTTTTAGGTTAATTGCAAAGCTAACATGATTCAAGAATGTCACAATGAACCCTGGGATAATTTATGAAATTTGCATGGATAAATTAAAAAATACTTTTTATCCCTCTGGTTAACTCTACTTTCAACCAATCTTTCTGTCTTCTCTCTCTCAGCCTCTGAAGGTTGGAGTTTGTGAACTTTTGCTCCCAATGACATCTGCACCATGTCCGTGGGTCAGAAAGAAGCTTTGCCTCCCCCAGCCTGCAGTTGGTGACACTGGACTACAGCAGTGGTCACACAGCAAGATTTTGGACCTGGGACAGCATCTGGAAAGCATTTGGTTTACCTGTTCACTACTTTTTTTATGCAAAAAAAGGGCCACTTTTTAGAGCGAAAGCTAAATCTTTCGTGATAGGTAGGGATGTGGCAGAGACACACACCCCCTACATCACATCTGACTTTTTTTTTAAATTAAAACAGGGTCTTATCCATCACCTCAAATTAAAAAAAAAATACCTCTTTGCACTAACCAAACTAATTTTCTGAATTGCAGGTTTTTTTTGCTAGGTAGAGAGGGAAAAAAAAAAAATCCCTCTTTGCACTAACCAAACTAATTTTCTGAATTGCAGGTTTTTTTTGCTAGGTAGAGAGGGAAAAAAAAAAAATCCCTCTTTGCACTAACCAAACTAATTTTCTGAATTGCAGGTTTTTTTTGCTAGGTAGAGAGGGAAAAAAAAAAAATCCCTCTTTGCACTAACCAAACTAATTTTCTGAATTGCAGGTTTTTTTTGCTAGGTAGAGAGGGAAAAAAAAAAATCCAACCCTTGAGAAATGGAATTTTGCCCATAGACTGATGACTACAGATCACATTTCTAGTGGGCTTATAACCTGCTCCAGTGAAAACATAATTTTTAATTTGCTTTTAGGGTTATTTATTTTTTTTATTATTACACTAAGGGTTTATAATTTAACGTCAAACATAATTTTGCACAAATTACGAGGCTGCACTATGATGTTGAAGATAAGATGTATGTGACTGGTTGGCAAGGCCTCAAACTCTGTTTCTGAGAAAATGGATCACTAATTGGCAGGCTGCCATCCCATACACTGCTCAGTGGAACTTTACATGAAACAAGCTATCTTTTGCAAAGACTTGTGCACATCATCCTCCCAGACAGTGCAAAGAGAAGGAGGGATCTTTTAACAATGTTGTATTTACCATTTCACACCATACAGGCGTATTTGATGTTGGAATCATGTGATAATATTAAATTTGTGCTGTTCTTAAACAAAAAAAATAGTTATTCCTAAATATTTATGCCTTTAAAAAAAAAAAGACTTTTCATGTAGCAATTAAAATCCTAAATTATTGCTCGTATCACTTCATAAAAATCACACCAATTTTGATTAATTGTAGTTCAGCCATTTAAGAGCTGAAAAAACATGACATTTTACTATGATGTCATTTTCCCATTCATTCCAGTGGTAAAAGTCCACCACCACAGCTACAGAAAGAATAATATAAAAGTTAAAGCATGGAAATGATCAGAGGAAATAATTTTGACAATGAAGTAATTTCCTAGATTGGTTTTTAAGTATGACTTCTTTGTCAGCTTTAAATAAAAAATAAGAGATGCCATGATTTTATTGAACTTGCATGGGGAATGAGTAATGTGCATATGTAAGAAGTGGTGTCACTTCACTTGAAAATCAAACCATATGCTCAAGCCCAGCTAGAGCAGAACACCCCAAGAGTAAACCCAAATCAAACATCTACACAGGAATCCCGAGCCAAAGCGTGGTGCCTTCAGAACCAAGGACTCCTGCACATAAAACTCACAAAAAATCACGATGTTGAGGTCAAAGGCAATTCTGTGACAAATAGACAATCCAACCTTTGTTCATATTTTTCTTCAAAACTGTTATCAATACCTTACCTTTCCTACCCAAAATGTCTGTAAATTTTGACATTTTGTTCTAAAACAGTAATTTCAAAATTTTTGCTGTTGGTTTGGGGTTTTTTTAGTATTGATTTTAAGTGCAGTTGAAAGTGAGGCCCTTGCATATGTTTGTATTTTCATAGGTGCCAAACTGATGCTAGGACCCAATCCAACTTCTTTTGAAATCGATTGGAATTTTTCACTTGACTAGAATTCAAGCATCTGTTATTAGCAGTTTCAGAGACAGAGAGGAAAAAGTCAAAAATAATCCAAAATGTGGTGTCAGGACACTAAAATTTTCTCTGTCACCTTAGTTCCACTAGGAATTGTGTCACTCGCAAAACTGCTTTATTTCCCAAAAGATTACTGAAGATGAGGAAAAAACAGCAGGGACAATATCCTTGTGATAAACTTCTACCCAAAAAAGTGACAGCGTTCCCCAGCAGAGCCTTGCTGGAAAAGCATTACATGGAGCTCAGACACAGAGGCAAAGCCCTCACACAATCCTGAACTCGCAGCAGGATCCAGGAGCAGAACTATGGAGTGAATTTCCTTTCACAGCAATTTGCATCATCCCAGAACGGCTTTGGACTGGAAACAGAACAGAACTTCTGGAAAGGGCCTTAAATCTTATCTCATTCCAACCTCCCTATCACGAGCAGGGGCGCTTTCCACCAGACCAGGTTGCTCGGAATTCCATCCAACCAGGCCTTTTTCCAAGATTCCAAGGCCTCAGTTCCCCCATGCAGAGAGCATAAGAGCCCTCAATTAACCCACACTCAGAGCAAAATCCAGCCTTTCAGACTCCAGGGTGAGGTTTTTTTTCATTACTGACCTGCAAGTTAAGGAACACTTAAATTTAAACTCATGTCTCCAACACATCCAGCCACCAACTAAATTTACTTTTAAGACGCCTGTAAAAGAGGGAATCCCCACTGCAAACAATACAGCTCTGAAGGGCTGCAACTGCCAGGAAATGAAATTTCATGGGGAAAAAAAAGAAAAAAAAAAAGTAAAAAGAAAGAAAATCAGAAGAGAATCACTCTGCCTGGGCAGAGCCACAGAGAGTGAATCATCAGTACCAAACTGGTTTTGCTTTGAAACCATGCAACAGTTTGTGTATTTAGGACAACATTCGTTTAGCAAACAGACATCAACAAAATTTGCTCAAGGAAAGCATGCATATGTTTGGGGTAAGGAGGTGACCTCTGGAGAAGATGATCCAGGCTCCCTGCAGTGCTGAGTGAGGATTCCCTTTGGTCCTGGCTGAGTCTCCCAAAGCTGCTTCTCTCACAGGACTGACCCAAGGAAGGATGGGTTTACAACCTCAAGCATCTCAGTGCAATTTACTAGCTGTGAGATGCAGTTGTAGCAGCAGATAAACTTCAATAACTATTTAACTTAAAACACTATAACCTTCCATTTATTTTTTTTAACCCTAATATTTTCCATTAGGGAGACAATTTCTTGCATATAGGTGGTACTTTTGCAGCTTTCATGAGGTTGCTGCACTTTTTGTTCATGTGGAAACCTGATGTGTAGGGTATTTTATTTAAATCTTTGACATCTTTATAATAAAATATCCCAGCCACCACAGGAGAGAGAAGCTGTTCCTACAGTGTGAGCCAAAAGTAAGAGGGGACAGCACTGAGCATAGAAGACCCAGGAATAAAGGATCAGTACAGTGGGCTCCTTATCCCTTTAAAATTCATGGATGGTTTCTTTGCTAAAAACCTCTTTTCACATCACAAACGATAAAAAACAATCAGAACCTATCTGGGGTTTCCTTTTTCTGCATGCACATGGGATATTTAATGAGAAGATTTTCATGTCCAGTCTTGCACTACTGGGAGTCACCTGGATCCAAAACTCTCTTTACCATCCAAGTGCTGTAGAAGTTCCTGGAAAGTGAACTTTACATAAGTCTAAAAATTAACTACAGTCAGGCCATCACTTTGCACAAGTTTCTCAATTTTTCTGGTAAGGGTCTAGAATCAGAAAGTGATTATTCCACAAAAAGATTTCATGTAAACATATGAATGCAAAGTCAGGACTTTCTCTTTTCATTATGATTGACTCGTACAAACCTTTCAGCTTCACTTGAAATATCCAAGTTTTTCTTCTCTTTCCTAAATTATGTGCATAATCATCATTTCCTTTTACCAGATTGCTCTAATGAGTGTACAGGAAATAATATTTCAAAAGACTTCTACAGACTTGTAAGAGATCATTCCCACTCTTGAATGATTTGATTAAAATATTTTTTCAGTTCTAGTTAAGAAATTACTTTCTTATAATTTTGTTTTGCCTTTTATTCATGCTC
>VZTR01031757.1:306414-323918 GCA_013400775.1 Chaetops frenatus | reverse complement strand
TTTGAAAGCATCTCCTATGTCAGCAAATGGGTGAAATTTTCTAGTGACTGATTTTGCTGTGGTGAGAAGTGGCTGCTGTGTTACATATAATTTGCTAATCCAGTGACAAAATTTTCTGCTTCTCTCTGAAAACTCTTCTGGTTGGCTGGAGTTCACTTCATGTGCCTCCCATCTCAAAAATCCTGCTATAAACTTCTATTTCCCCCCATTCTCAGACACATTTTTCTTCAGTGACTCACAACCAGCCTCTGACCCAGTTCATCCAGAATCTCTAAAACGACAACACAATTATAAAATAATCTGGTATTTTGCCAGGGTTTTATGCTTTAATTCAACAACTCAAAGCAATGACCAAACATGACCAGAAGCCCACAGCCCAGCATCCTCTTGCCTCATCCATGAACCTCAGGTGCCAAGGTCGCTCTTCCCACTAAAATACCTCCAGTCTTCAAATTCTGAGCCCAAGCACTGCACACCCTCCCATTTCCATTTCCCCCCTTCTTTTCACACAAATAAACAGCCCCAGCACACAGCCCAGTGTTCTTAGCACAGTCTCACAGACCTCCAGGTTTTTTGGCAGTGCTAGAGGTTCTGTGAGGGGCTGTTTAATCAGTACTGTAGCATTAATACAAATAAAAAGGAAAAAGAAAACAAATTTAAAAGCTATGAAATGTGTCATAATCTCCCACCTTTATACATATCAAGAATAGTTTATTTCAAAAGTAATTAACTGAAATAATTAGGCTCTCTGCGGTATTTCTTGGACTGTTGGCTTTTGAGGTTTTTTTCCTTCGAGGAAATAGGGAATACCTGAGATCAGTTTTTAAGTCTTTTAATTCACAGTGTATTTTTCCCCTCTCTCCAGTCTGCCCAAAGATTTTTAGGGTTTCAGATGAGCTGCAGGGGCAGAGCACAGGTGGTAGGACTGGGTAGCAGGTACTCTCCTGATCCCATCCCACTGCGTCTCTCCTGCATCCTGTAGCCAAGCCCGTTTCATCCTCAACCCTCCTTTCTCTCTATAATCTTTTCTCTTCCACAATTATTCAGTTTGCAAAAATCTGCCTTTATTACTGTGGTTACCCATTGCATTTCTACTATTATTTATATAATAATTATTATTTAAATGCAGACAGGGTCAGAAGTCACAAAGATCACATGTGCCACACACACGGGTTCATATTTCACATGTTCCCAAAAAATTACCCAAACTTCTGCTTTTCACTTGTTCTTCCCCCCCCCTTCCAAATTAAATGTATGCAACAGCAAAGTTATTTGAGGTGATGCTTGGCACATTGATGAAATACAACTTATTACAACAACACACTTTTTTTCTTTTCTGAAAAAGAGTGAAAATCTGAATCTTTCTGCTCCCAGATTCCATGTGAATTATTAGTGAAGGGGCTACTGCTACCCTGAATCTGCTGTAACTTGAATACCTTCCCTCCCTGACTATATCAAAATCTTGGAATTTATCTTTTCCATGCACGTATAAAAGCACATATGCTTGAAATCAAATATAAAGCAGATAGAGATGTTCCTGGAAAGTTTTGTAGATTTTGGTATGGAAGTGAGTGGAACCATTAAGGGCAAAAAAACTGCCCATGGAAAAACAGTATCTGCATAGGAAAAAACAAGCAGAGGTTTCAGTATCTTGAAAGCAAAGAAAGTTTAGTGGTTCTTGGACAAAGAATTATTTTTTAAGCTTTACGTGAAGGGTCTTCATCCCGTTTTTCCCTATCCAGCCAACTCCCATTAGCTTTAATAAATGTTTCCCCTGTCTAAGTGCAGGCAGAGTAAGGCCTGCTTGGTCATGGCCATTAATTGCATTTGGAAGAGGAGCACAGTCCATTCAGACTCCAACAGCAATGTCTGTTAGGCAATATCTCTCTGTGCTAACAAGAAATGGCTTTTGGGATAAAAAAATATAATAATAGCCCACTATAAACTTATGTCCGTCTATGGGCACTCTTACTGCATTGCTTTGCATTATCCTAGATCCATTTTAATACCTTTTATTGTATAGATGATTCTCTCCAAGCAGCACAATTTATATTTGCAATGAATAAAAGCAGTTTTGCTGTTCACATCACTGGCGTAAATGAAAAACTGCACCTCTCTTGCTTTCAAAAATACTTCTAAAGACAAGAACAATCAATTTAAGTGGAACCAACTTCAAAATGAAATGCACTTGCCACAACCAAAACTGTTCTGTGTAGGCTCAAGGAGAGGTGAACTTATTACTAGTTTAATCTAGTCATATTTAAGATAAAGCAGTTCATATTTTCAGAACCGAAGAATCAAAATTATAATTGTTTTTGTCATTTGCACAGCAATTTTACTCCTGAATGCGTTGTTTTAGGCAGGAATTAATAAAAATTGCATGCGCTTCAGGTGCTGTGTAGCTCACCCTTTTCCACACAGCCCAGCCTGGAGCTGTGAATGCTCCTTTTCTTATTATCAGTTAATAATTCTCTCTCATTGAGGCAAATTAGGAACTTGACTGTGTTAGAGAGTCCAGAACGCTGCTAGAGGCAAAAAGGGGCTAAATGGCAGAAATTCCTCTCTGAGCAAGATGCATGAAGCACAACATTGTGTCCACCACAAAAGCTGCTCTGTATTTTTGATCCTTTCTAATTTAATTAGCCCAAGAGGTAGCGCATTAATTTGCCAAGAATTCTTCTGATGCGAAAGCTGCCCTCATTGCAGCGAAGGGAAAAAATAACCTGCCTGCTACAGTGGCATGCCAGTAAAGAAAGGGGGTTATTTTTGTGTTACAAATGGCATTGCAGGGTTACAAGAGACCTTTAAACCTTTTTATCTCTGGTTGGGTCATATGTAACACAAAGCACTAATTAACCAATTCTGCTCCAGAAATCTTTTTAAATGATTAGAGTAGCACTGTNAAAAATAGCATTAAAAAAAAAGATCAATCGGCAGCAAAAGTCCCATTCCGTGGGACTCCGCATCCCAGACATTTATCCTGGCTTTGTTTTCTTTATGTTTAATGATATTCTTTATGTGGGCAATGTGGAGCCTTCAATTCCCTCAGCCTGTCTCTTGGCTCTTAATGGTGTATTTGTTTGGTAAATTGTCTCCATGTTAATCTTCTTCATCAAATGCTTGGGGTCAGATTTGAAAATCTTTGATCAAATCTACTGCCACCCAAGCTTCTTCGCTGCCATGTGCTTCTGATATGTTCTTATGCACAGTAACGGGTCATTTACTCATTAAAAAACAATGAAAAACATGCATAGTATGAGAGGTCCTGCAGGAGACTTTGAACTGTTTATTAAATCTATGAAATAATTTCTCTTGCTTGCCTTTTTTTTTAAAGGAGATAAGAAGCTCATTTTCAGGGGAATTCCTGATGCTCCACAGTCTCCTTTCTCCTACTTTTCTGCACTACAAGGTTCAAAAATTTCTCTGCAAAACAAAAGCTGCAGCATACTCAGAATGATCCTGTAGGACTAAGAGTGAATGACAAATTAAAGGGATTTCATGCTTTCCTACACAGAAATCAAAGGGCACACCATCTCTCAAATGGGCTGGTGGTTTGTACTACTGGTACTACTACTCCTGCACATCTCCAAGTCCATCAATTGCATCAGAGACCCTCACCCTTGAGGAAGGCAGGACCTGATCCTATCTTTTTTGGAAGCACTCCAGATTACCTGGCTCACCAAACATCTTGCTAAAATAGTTGTAGGACACTAAGAGTTTAAACTAAAAACATTTCCTGAATGGTTCACAAATTCCAGCTTTCCTGGAGGAAGGGAGCACAGAGGGCTTGGGAAGACAACCTGACAAGGGACCTGCAGAGTCCACAGGAGATGCTCAGGACGTGGGCAGGACCCAGTCCCTCACCATCACCAGCCAAGAGCACTATTTACTTTCCAGTGGTTTTCAAGAACGTGTTTTGCTGCTGTGTTTGAGGTCAGAGGGACCACAGAGCGAGCCACTCGCAAATCAAGTCTGAATATTTCATCTCAGGATTCTTTTCGCTTGCTTAATCGTTTGTTTTAAGTTTATATCTGCTTTTGTTTTTATAACACATGGCACCAAAAAAGTTCAAGTAGATGGCTTAATCAAATAAAAAGGCCCTTTTTCCTTAAAAAAAGAAACCAAAACAAAACCAACGTGGATATATTACAAAAGTTAAAGAAGGGAAAAAAAAAAAAGAGCTAAAAATCCAACATACATTTTCAGTTATTAATAATCAATTTCTTCAAGTTGTTTTTTAACTGCTTTTCACATCAATGACTCCAAAGACTAAAATCTTACAAAATTCTTACATCAGCATGAACACTGCCCCCGTAGTGTACCATGCGAGAACTGGGATACTTTTTGCTCTGTCCTGCATCTGATACTTTCTGGACTCAACCCATTCCTTTTGTATTCTCCTACCATTTCCACTGGCTCTTTAATGCATTCCCATTGCCAACATTTGCATGTGTGTAATTACAGTGCAGGAGGCATCACACGGGGATCTCCCAGCCTCTCCACACAAGCGAAACAAAGTAAATCCAGAAAAGTTCCCGCTTCCAGACTGCAGCTACAGAGGAACCGCTGAGAATCTGGGACTTGTTTTGGCCTGTTTTACACAAAGATATTGTGCTAAAACTGATAAAATGCTGCCTGATGATGAATTCGGTGCAGGGGAGGGGAGCTGTGAGCGGTTTGAGCGTCGCCCCAGAAAAGCCATGGGGACAATCCCATAAACAATGGCGCGAGGCCGCCCTTGGACGCGATGACGCGCTGGGCGAGAGCACCGAAGTCAATGGGAGGCTTGGCACTGGTTTTAATTAGGCCAGGATTTCAGCCAGCGAGCTTTGGGCTCTTAGCAGCCCGTTGGGAAAGGGGCCAGCCTCGGGAAGCAAGAGGCTGACCAGCAGGAAGAGGAAGCTCCCGGATTTCCCTGCAGCAGCAGCTTCCTTTCTCCTGGCGCTCAAAAGTGATGAACCTCATGCCTCAGCTCAGAACGAGCACCCAAACCACAACAAACAAACCCAGGTACCAATTCCTTTTCTCCTCTGCGTGATATCTGGAGGGAGATGTTCACAGAGGAGCCAGTGTAGGGGATGGGCTTTGCCAAGATTGTTTGTAAATGCTGCAACCAGGAAGCAGAAAAGCGCGGAGTCACTCGACCTGTTTGAGAAATGGGGATTGCTATGGAAACGTTCAGGAGTTATTTATCCACANCAAAAACAAAAACAAAAACACCGTCTCACAGAGTCACACCTACAGAACATCAGACACTGGAGGGGTAGTTGTTCTTCCCAGTTTAACTCCTTGTTTTTTCTCCTAAAGTTATTGTCCAGTGCTGCATTTTGAATTTCAGTAACTCCTGAGATAATACTGAGGTAAACGTACTCACCTCCCTAATGAAGCTTCTGGACATGGAGAAACATTCCTAGATAGTGGAAGAAAACAAAACTTGCTGAAAACACAGAGGGCAACGTTATCAGAAGCAAAAGGTAAAAGAACTGCTAAGTAGGTTTCCCAAGAATCGTTAAGCAGGTTTACAAGAACAAATTGATCAATAAGTTAAAAAGAGAGAGCAAACTGGGGAGATTCCTTTGGTGTTTGGATTAATTCAGTGCCTTCTACAGTCAAAAAGTTCTTTGCTCTAATCCCTGTGTGCATCCAGGGTGTGCACTGCAGGCTGCAGCCCTCCCTCCAATGTTCATGGCATTGAACCATCATCCTTATTTTGGCAAACACCTTTGCCCTGAAGGTGAGTTTGCTTAAATGGATAAGAAAAGATTGTTCTTGTTGAACTTTCATTTGATATTTAAGGATATGTCACTACCACCACCTAAGATTTTTTAGTGCTTTGCCTGTGCCCTATCTTAAGTCTTAGTCCTCGCTAAAAGCACTCCATCAGACCAGGAGAAGGTCTGAAGAAGCTGAGAGACCAGAATGAAATTAGAAAATAATGTATTATAAGCAAAGTAAATTTCCATGTACTCACAGCTAACTCCACACATGGGGCATACAGCACTTTAACACAGTAAGAATTATTCAAGAGTGAGCTAAAGCAGTCAAGATTTGCTGCCTAAAGATGTCCAAAAGCCCTGGGAACAACTCCCATAAAAGTTTACCAGTGGAAGCTCTTGTTGAGTTTATGCCTAGAAATGAAACTAATCTCCATATCCTTTAAGAGGAGTCATATCACTTTTGTCTGAAGACCTCTAACACCTTTGAAGAGATTAACCTTTAAGGACATTATTTTAATATCACAACCACCTTGCTAGACAAACTAGAAGCAGATCACATATTTATATATGGTAAATATATATGAATCTACATCTATACGTGCATGAACACTTATATACCTAAACTGACTCCCAGCAAGCTGCTGCTTTTCCCTTCAATTTGCCTCTGAAAATATCCAGTATCTCTGTAGCTGGAGGTCATAAGGACTTGCAAGCAAAAGGTAAAACTCAAGTCTTTTGAGCTAACCACAAGACCTGAGTCCTTTCTTGTACATATGGGATAAAAACACATCAAAGAGCACATGTCAAAGGAGATGACGTAAGTCATCTCCATTATTGGCATTTTATGGAACAGTGAAAGCAGCCCTAAGTAAACAAGAGGCTGGCAGAAACAAGCTAATTTAATAGAGGTGTCATTTTTGAAGATGAGCACTTGTACTCGAGACAGACATATTAGAGTATTTTTCCAAGCATGAGAGGTTCACCAATAATTACACAGTGTCCTCTGCAGATTCCACTGAATCTAAAAACTCTCTATTTTTCTCAAAAGCCACTTTCTTGCCAGCAGTTTTTATTTCTCTGACTGTACCAAACACACAGACAGGCAATCATATTTGCTGGAAAAACCAGCCTTCCTGTGCTCTAGTTCAAGTTAGTAAGACCTCATAGACTTCACAACCCCCAAATTACAGCATATCACTTGCAAGAAACACCTTCACCAGTATTTCTTATTTGAGGAGGAAAATTTTAAGTATTTTCAGCAATGCAGATCCTTGCATAAAGTAAATATGTACATAAGATAGATGTAGAGCATAAATATACACAAAAATCACTGGGATAAATCCATGTGTTTACAGGGAAAATGTCTCAGGTATCCCACCACTGAAATCAGGGTGTGAGCCAAAGTGCTGCCCTTCAGGGTTTACAAGGATTTCCCTTCACTGCTTTGAACCTTATCTGCCCTATTTCACCACAAACATTGATGCTGTAAGAGGAAGTTACTCNGAGTTTTTTTTTTTTTTTCCTTTTTGCAGCAAACAGAAGCAGATCAAATATTTTAATTACTCTTGGGTCGTTTGTGCTCATATAATTTCATACCCACATATCTTCAATATTTATAGCAGACTCTGAAAAGATTTAACATATGTAGTGATTTTCACCAAGTAACTCCACACTCTCCCTGAATACAAAGATGTAATTTGTCACCATTTATACAGCCTGCTAAAAATCCAGCTAGTAATTCATGTGAACAAGTTTCTCCTCTAAGATTTTAATTAAAACACAAATGCCTTGCACACTTCAAATTGTGATATCCTGTACATGTGTTTTAACTACAGCCTGAGCAGAGGGAGGGGTTGGTAAATAAGATTTATTCTCATGTCTGAAGAACATCTAAGTAATTAGATGAACATAATAAAATATGTGCTTTTAAGAAGATTCCAAAATAACAACTCAACTAAGAAACATGTAAAATAGAAATAAAACACTTAAAAAGTAATAACAGTCACTGAGATAAAAATAAAGACAAGCTCAAGACTAAAGCAAAATACAATTTACAGGACAGCAACTTCTTATGTTTTAAAGGAAAGTTCACGATATTCAGAGAATATCATGAGAAGTTTTTCAGAAAAGAATCCATAAAACAGGAAATTTACCATAAAATTGGAACAGTACCTGACAGGGGATCTAGTGGCTGTTCTACAGGGGCTGTGTGTGCTTGCTGGCTCAGTGAATTAAAAAAAAAATAAAATAAAGTTACACATAAGGGATAGAAAAAGTCTCAAAATTTGATTTATTGAGGAAAAAAATATAAGTAACACATCATCTTCACAGCCTTCCATGTTAATGGGAGGTTAAAGCAGTCACTTTTGGATACTTGCATTTTTGTGTGGATATATTGACACTACAAACTGGCTACATTTTGCCCTCTGTTGCCTACAAATAACTCCAATGGAATCCAAGAGGAGTTGTGTGCACACATAGCTGGCCCCCAAATCTATTCCTTAAGTTGCTGGAAATCTCCCTGGAACAAAGCAAAAGTGATAATAGGAACAGAATATAATAAAATAACTGCACTCTCTGGAGACCCCAAGACCACATCCTTTGTTTCCCTGAAACATTCCTTGGTAACTTTTCAGCTCTGTCTCTTTTTATTGCCCAAACTCTGCAGTATTCCTGTCCTCCTCATCATCATCTTGGTTTTTATCACCGGTCTGCAATTTGTCAGTAACCTCTGTATCTTAAAAAGCAGACCCAAAGCTTTCTCCAGGCCCTCTTCGAGAAAGTGAAGATAGATGTGAAGAGGAGAAGTGTTTGACAAACTGACGCTCAGCAACAATTCCTAGGAAATATGGACGACTTCTTTTTCCTCACTGCTTCTATTTTCTGTTTTATCAAAAACCATGATTCATAATTTCTGGAAACTGGGGCCAAGTGGGGTGAAAGGAACTATAAATATCCTAAAAACATATATATATGCCTTCAGCCTGTCACTGATGCCTATTCAGTGTGGCTCAAACTGTGGGACTTCTCAGGGATGCCTCACATTTTCCCTGGACAGCAAGGAAGGTGTTGTCTAAGACCTGCCAGGAATATTTGCTTATTTGAAGTTGGACTAAAAGTGCAATTCTTAACACAAATAAATAACGCTACTCTGCCTTATGCCAGTTATCTGCTGTGCCCTGATTTTGTAAATTGTTTATTGTATTGAGTAATACTCAACATATATTAATTTTCTACATATTAAAAATCAGGGAAAAAACCTCCAAATAAATTTTACTGGATGTAAATTATTTTACTCTTTCTTTTAAACACAGGTTAGATGAAATTTATCTTGGGCAAGAAAAGGAATGGTAAGAACTAGTTATGTACTGGAATCAGTTTGTGTAATCTGGCTGTATTTGTGGCTTCTATTTTTATGGGAAGAAGGTCTCAAATGGTGTCAATGTATTTCTACTATTCTCTAGTCCTAAGGGAAAGTTGACCTTATTTTCATTTTCCCACTGTCTCAGCCTTTGGTTTGCTGCAGAATTCCAGGAAGAACTTCCTGCAGGAGAACAATATCTGGCACCCATCGAGCTGACTAAGTGAAGGAGCAGTATACTAAAGGGGAGGTCAGCTTCGAGTAAATAAGGTAAATCCCTGTTATCCTGGATATGAGACCTCTGAGGCAGAGCTGCAACACCTTTCAGGAAGCTGGGAAGAGCGTGCCAAAAGCTGCTGCTCTCCTGGAAACAGTAAATGGACAGAGGGTCATTCTGTCATAAATCCTGTTGCACTTTACTGCACATCTTTATTTTATTAAAAGGAAAGCATCAGAAATGTTTCCATTCCTGCACTTCAGGCTTGAGAGAGAGGGTTTGCTTAGCTTAATTCATTTTAGTTTTTTTTTTTAGCTTTCGTCAATATTTTTAGTAAATGTGTGTACTTTCTGGTGCTGTACGGGCGTGATCAAAATGACATGAGCAATAAAATTGCCAAGAGCTGTTGGCAAGTGCCCTCAGAGTTTAAGTACTAACATAGATGCACTCTCACAGAATGACTTGGTTTGGAAGGGACTTTAAGCTCATCCCATTCCAATCCCCTGGGACACCTTCCACTAGACCAGGTTGCTCAGGGCTTGGTCAGCAGCACAGCTCTAGGACAGGGCAGCAAGAGAAAGTCTGTGGTCTCCACAGTTCTCAGCAGTGAAGCCACATTTAGAGTGGCTTTGCCGTTTTTTCTCACAAGCACTGACTTAAAAAATAAAAGTCAGTTCAGCCTGGAAGATGAGTTTATTCTACCTAGAGTACAAATTAAAGATGGAGTGATTTTCCTGCGGCCAGCAGCGTGCTTGAAACGTGTTCCTTATTTACCTGTCCAGGTCTAGCCACAAAGTAAAGAACAGAAAAAAAAATGTAGGAGAAAGTATAAGAGGAAATTAACAGCCAAATCCTCCAAATTCTACCAGAGCAGTGCTGCAAACCCACAGCAGCAAGACCACAGAGGACAGTGGTGGGCTCCATTCCCACAGGACAGGGTCAGGACACCAAACCTGGCTGCACCAACCCTGTCCCTTAACCTGCTCTTTCCCGACTTTGATCCAAGCCTCTAACCTAGATCTAAGGAACATTTCCTGGTGAAACAGATGTGACAGCTCCTTTTCACCAGAGCCTTGTGCCAGGAGTGGCTCAGTACATCTATTAAAGGTGTATCTTTATATATCCTAATACCTGCAATTCCACGAGCTGCAATCACAGCAAGGAGGGAAAGCACATCAGAAAGCTGTCACTCTGCCCACTGGCCACACTCACATGACTCTGCCAGGTAACTCCACTGGCTCTGTGGAAAAGTATGGACAACACACCCCATCTCTATTCAGGGTGGCTGTTTCCTATTCACATTTCTGTTCTGGCAACTAAACTGTGACCACATGCATTGGACAAACATAAGCCTACAGTATTCCCTGATCCTTTTGGCTCACTCCTTTATTAAATCAAGAGTGGGTTTGTGCAGCAGAGCATTCCTAGTAAACACCCACATCCCATTCAAAACCACTTTCAACGTTGGTACTATTCTTGAAGTCTGTGGTTAATCTGGACTCTAATTTCAATGCTTTTGCAGCAGCTGAGAATCCATTGCCTTAAAGTGTAAAACCAGAAAGGATTAAATGAAATTTAAAAAACAGAGCCTCTTCTTTGAGGCAAACAGGCATATGGTTTAAAATATTTTAGAATTCTAGCTGTACCTGTGAAACATAAGCCTAAGCAGATCACAAGCCTGGGTGCTAGTTAACTAGACTAGTGCAAAATCCTTGGTGCACTTAAATTAGAAGACTTTTAGGGGAACACATTCCTTTGAGCTGACATTGGCAATCAGATTAAGACACATGGCATCCAAGGGGCCATTATCCCAAACTCAGTTTGGGAGGGTACAAGTGATCTGCAGAGAGCAGTTGCCCTTGAGATGAAGGGAGCAGCGAGGCAAAGTAGACGGATGTATAACAACCACATGTTTCTTGAGGGAAAAGTAGGCCCTGGCAAAGCTCCAGCACGGGTACAGCAGGCAGCTGTATCTTGCTCTAAAAATGCAGCAACCACCTCCTAGAAGAGGATGGAAAGGGGCTGCTTCCCTGGGTAGAACTCCTTGCAATCCACAGTTGTGTCTCCGGTGCAACTTTACACCGACGTTTTATTATTGTCACCAGGGAGGAGCACGTTTCTGTAAATGCATTAGAAGTGTAAATATATTAATGCAATACTTTCTCCCAATTAAATAATTTATACACCCCCTTTATAACTGAAGCATGAAAGAATATGTGGCTTTCTACTAATATTTGAAATGGCAGTGGTTCAAGCAGTGCCACTTTGGGGAGTCGACAAGTTGTAGGTAAAACAGGAGTGGTGAAATCAGCAGCAGTCATTTTAGCCAGGATCCCTGTCTCTTGCTGTGCTATTACAAGTACCTGTGTCTGTATCACACCAGAGAAAAATAAACATCTAAAACACATACTACATTTTTAGTGCTTTCCCCCTGAATAGGAAATAGGAAAAAGAGAGGTATTCCATAGTGCAACATTAAAAAAATGTATTTTTTCCCTCCAACTTTTGTGAGAACCTGCAGGTCAGGCCCCTACAACAGTTCTCCCCAGGCAGGGAAAATCACTTCCTGTCTCTTTTCCCATGAATTTTGTTGCAATTTGAAGGACTTTGTGGGAAATTTGTCACAATTTGTGGGACACGTCAGTCCTCTGTGGGAGTTTGCAGTTGTGCACTGCTGCAGCCTGAAGATTTTGCTGAGATGAAGATTTTATATGGTGTGATTTAAACATGGAATTTCACGTGGGGATAGAGAATGGCTTTGCTTAATTCAGATCACTGGGAACAAAGTATTGCTTCACACTCAAAGGTTTAGAAAGAGCTGTACGATCAGGAGCCCCATTTTCAAGCCATAGGTCAAGAATAATTAAGGAAAAAGAAAAATTGAACTTCTCCACAAGAAAACTGTAGCTCAGAACAGGGAAAAATCTTGAAAGAAAAAAATTCACAAAACTAAACAAAACAAACAAACAAAAAAAAAATCACAACAAATACTGTATATATAATTGAGAAAAGAGTTCATACTTTGACCTCACTTTTTTCTGCCTTTCACAAGAAAAAACAGCTGCTCTCCATCTCCCAGGTAACTGATGAGCAAATATTGCAAAATTTTGTCTCCATGTGATTTTTAAGTGATACAGAGAGAAGAAGTGACCATTTCCGACAGAGCTGGGATTCTAAGGAAATCTTTAAAAAATTAAAAATAAAGAAAAAACAGAAGGGAAGGATAGGGTAGAGAGCAGTGATAATATGACAACAGATAAACCCAAGTAAGTAATATTGAGGACAGGGGGAGCATCAATTCACCAGGCATTTGTGTGCAAACAAACTGATCAGTGCAAGTGCTTGCTGAGCACAAGATAAAGGAAAAGGACAGTGCCTGAACTGAGGAGTGACAGGGAATGACCCTCCAGGAACATTTTTCATTTACCTCTGAACTCCACTACTCCAACAGCTCTTTAGTTAATATTTGCTCAGGTCAAATGCAGTAATACCACCATGAAGAGAAAGCTGAGTTAAAAAGTCCTTTCTCAAAACCTTAAAAGCATATCTGGCTTCCTGGAATGATGCTGGCACTTCATTTTCAGAAAGCAGAAACATATCATCCCCCTGGTTCCTCTATTTCCAAGTATCATGAGAAAAGTAGAAATGTTTTCCAGTACATATCAAGCACTTTGCCAGTCACAAACCACTCGATTTCCCCACCTCCAGTACTGGACTACAGTGATTTTGTGACAGATACAGAGACAATTTGAACTTAAGAAGCAATCTGCTTATAAACAGACTTTAGTATCCATTTTTTTTCTTCACTTTCAGGCTGATTTCTCTTATTCCAAAGAAATTGACAAGAAAACATGAAGAGCCTGCCTCACATTGAAGATTTTAAAGGAGAATTCTTTCCTTGGAATAGAGATAGAACTCTGTTTTCCAGGCACCATCTGAGGGAAAGCTGAGCCCCTCACCAGTATTTGAGGGAGCTGATGTGCTGAGCTTGAAGCACCATAGCTGTTTGCAAAGCCAATTCTAACCACTGTCAATGGACTGCACTGGGATTAAATTAATTTCAACAGATAGGTCAGAAACACTGTTCACAGACCTTCACAGCATTTGCTCTACATAAATTATTCAGCTCAAATTTCTCATCATCCAAATAAGTTTGGAAACATGCAAACTTCTATTACTTTTATTTGATGAGCACCTTGGCAATGAGGGCTCAACTGGTTTGAGGAAATGTCCCTCCGTCTCACAAGAAGCCACACAAGGCCCACACTTCAAATTCACTTTTGAGCCTGTATTTTTTTATTATTATTATTTTATTTTACTGCTGCTGTACAGAGTACTCCTACATTGCATGCCTTTTTCTCCCCATCTACAGCAAAAGGCACTGATCTGGTACTTAACAAGACAGACAGTTAATAATTCATGTGCTCACGTTAAACCAGGTAATGCCATAAAACGGTGGAACCTGCTTTTTAGTTAATTTTTAAATAGTCCTTCTGAATGCTGAGGGGACTGCAAGCACCTCAACAGTATGTAATATTAACACATAGAAAGCCACATTTATATAACATTTATGTGACAAATCAACAAAAGCACAGGAATTCAAGAGGCAAATGCTCCATCCATAGCTTGCTCGTGGACTCTTTGCTACACCACACACATACACAGAGGAGCCAGACAGAGCTGTGAAACCCAAGAGGAACAGCACAGTAAAGCAGGGCACAACTGGCTTGTCCTCAGCGCTTCCTCTGCACTTACACACTTGGGCCGGGCACTTGAGACAACAAATTTTGTTTCATTATTGAAAAAAAAAAAAAAAAAAACAAAAACAAAAAAGCAAAATCCTACGGCAAAAACAGGAAAAGCTTAGAACTTTCCTTTTGCAACACCAGACACTTGGCTTTTACTGCTGTGTGGGCAGAAGATTCTGTCCCTGGGAACCTCCACCACATCAGTGTTGCTGCACAGAGTGATGGAGCAGCTCCTTTTGCACCACAAGGCCCTCAAAATCTACAACTTCACAAAACCCTAACCTGCTTCCCAATGGGTTTGGAAGGGACATCACAGCCCACCCAGTTCCACCCTCTGTGATTGACAGGGACACCTTCCACTTTCCCAGGTTGCTCCAAGCCTCATCCAACCTGGCCTTGGACACTTCCAGGGATCCAGGAGCAGCCACAGCTCCCCTGTGCCAGGGCCTGATCATCCTTGCCCTAAAAAAAAATACAACAGACAATGGATATGCTTCCTACAAACCAGATCATAACACCCCCTAGAAAGTTCATTCAATGGGTCTGTGTTTCTTGACTTGGATTTATCATTTTCTATATATAAATAAAATTTTTCAGATGCTGCACCTTCCCTGGGGCAGTAGGTTTAGTTTATTTAAATACAAAAATATTTGCCATTTTCTAAGATGCATTTGAGATTCTTTTCATACACTTTCTAAGCACTTTCACCTGTGAATTCAATAGTTTGCCATCTTTTAAGCATGTATTCAACATGTCTTTAACCTAGGCTATGATATATTCAGCTTCTGGAAGGATCTTAAAATAGCAATACACAATAGCAACTTTTATAAAACTGTCACAAATTTACTTAAGTTCATGAAAATACAATAGACATTCTTTGAAGCATCAGTTGTTAAATATTAAGCTTACAAGGTGTGAAGGAGTTTAGGGGTTTTGTTGAGATTTTTTGGAGGTATTTGTTGGTTGGTGTTTTGTTTTTTTAAAATAATTTTATTGGTTTGTTTTTAATAGATTAACTTGCAGAAAGGATTTGGAGTTTTTCATGGAAATACAATGCCCAGAAGAATTTGAAATTTCCCCTTACAAAAAGAATAAAATTAGGGGGGAAAAATTATCACCAGCAAAATAAAATATGCGGTCTTCACATCTCACAATAATTCTGTGTATGATCAAGCCCTGATAAGCCAGGTGGAAATGCTTTGCCAGAAGTACAGCTGCTGTAGTAGATTTCCAGGGATGCCACAACTAATTGGATTACAGGTATTTCTGGCAGACATCCCCTCCAGTCACCCAGGCAGAAAAATCAACATGGTGTCCATTCCCATTGCACCGTTTTTTCCCCACACGGGCAAAAACCTCACTCAGGTGGACTTTCCAGGGAAACTTCAGGGCTTTGACTTCACTATCAACACACACTGGCAAGGATGGAGCTGCTGCATGAGAAAACACACCTTCATCATGCAGAGACTGGGCCGAAATGGCTCCAGTGACTGAATTTCCTCACTTTCCCAGTTCCCGTCACTCAGGGAAGCCAAACCACCACACTTCATCTGTGGCCGAGACCAACTCGAAACAGAGCTCAACTTGGAAAACAAAACTGATTGTCACAGACCTTTGGAGCCCTCTTAATAACAACTGACAGCTTTCCCCCCCAAGTGGAAGGGCTGCCATTTTCAAATAATTACTTTCCATTTTTCAAATTCAAAAAATATGCGTATTTTGAAGAGGAAAACCTGCTTTAAGACGCCTGCACAACTCTACCTATGAGGCGCCAGCATAATAACCTGTCATTCAAAGGACAGCAAATTTACATAGCCTGCTAATGCATGGTAATACATGTAATATAACTCAGCAAAAGGCTGAATGAGATGAAGTGATTTCCTCGGCTTGGGACCGCCCAGATGAGGGTGTTATTATCACACAAATTAGTATGGCTTGAATGTCTCCCTTTAAACGTATTAGGATAACAATAAAGACAGTTCACCCTCATGTGACCTGCTTCTTCCATAACATTTAACACAGTCAAATTAAAAGTGCAAATCTGTTACCACTGCGTATAAAAAATAATGTACCTCATATTATTTTAGGACTCTCTCTCTTTTATTAAAAAAAAAAAAAAAAGTAATGGCCAAGTAACACATCTTTTCAACTGGAAAAGAGATCAAGTTCTTTGAACAGGTAAAAAATTAATTAGAAAAATGTAAGTTATGTCAACTTTAAATAAAACCCACCTAATTAAGGATTTGTGGTATCCATATATCATCATTCACTTCATGCTGCAACAATTTGTCACTTTTCTGTGTTTATTAAGACTGCAATTTCTCATACACTTTGTAAATGGAATAGGAATATGGGGGAGGAGTTGAGTTCTCACTATTTTTTGACAATACCCATTAAAGATGATTTGTGTATTAAAATTCCTTTTATATCCTCCCTATGCAGGGCCTAGTTTAAAGTACAAATTATTCACAGCATTATATGCCTGAAGAGTAATTATTCTGCTCCACTGCCCATCATCACTGTACTCACAAGGTGGGGAGAAGTGGGTCAACGTCGACAAAAATAATGCCCTAAGTTTGTGGCCAGTAGTTTTGAGGTTAGCAAAAATCTTCCTAGCAATTCCTAGAGATCAACAAAAGGACACTGTGCAGAGCCAGGTTCTTAACTTGGATGAACTCATGCTGCTCTAAAGGAAAATAGAGTTGGATTGAATCAAGCATTCAGGAACATGGCCCGTGACAGGTAACGTGGGACAAAACTGAGTGTATTGGGTGTGATGGACTTAACTTGTAAGAGTGACTTTTATCCCTGAGCCACTGCTTGACAGAGGTGAGGAAGAGAGGACCCTGTGCTGCTCTGTCACACCACGTTCCAGCTGGGAATAAAATTTTGGCATTTGGTGCCATTTGAGAAGTCCTAACAGCTTCTGCCAGAAAGAGACGTAAGTCCTGTTATGGCAAAACCAGTAATCAGTGGAAAAGAAAAAGAGGGTCATTATGACTTAAATTTTCTTGATATCAGTGAATGCTGTGAATAAAATTCTTAAATTTGCTGGTTTGAAATGCTGAAATATTGACAGAGCATGAATTACACAGCCTTCTCTTAAACTGTTTGCTTTATCTACTAGTACCATATGACAGAACTGATGTTAAAATATACTGTTATCAGAAATGCTACATGGGAAGTTCTGTAGAAATCAGCTTTGAATGCACTGCTTTACCCAACCACAGGTTCCTCACTCCTCCTCACACACACATCCCCCTCCTCAACTCCCTCACCCCTTAAAAGCAGACAGAGGCTCCAGTGCCCAGAGCAGATGGACTCTGAGTCTAGGCTCTGATTTTACTCCCCAAAATTAAGCAAAAACCAGAATTGAAGTATACCCCACTCAAAACACTGGCTTGGCTTCAGAGCCCATAGCTCCTCAACCCCAAATCAGCCATTCTGGAAACAAAAAATAA
>VZTR01031757.1:294990-306387 GCA_013400775.1 Chaetops frenatus | reverse complement strand
AAGTCACAGAGGACATTTTAATACAGAGCAAGTTACTTTGTTGCCCGTGTATGGCTTTGTGTTCCTGACTTCACACATCTAGCAAGAGATTTGCCAAGCACAAAGGGCAGTCAAGCCCTGAACACCATTGATCTGCAGCAGCAGAAATAGGCCAAACCTCCTGCATTTAAATATCCCTCGCCTAAACCTGAAAACGAAGACTACTGTTCCCCCTCTCCCATCATAAGCTTCTTATCCCAAAGGAGAAACATCAAAAGAGAAAGACCTTAAAACATTAAACAAACACAAACTGTTCGACTTGCTTTTTGTAATAAAGAAAAAAAAAAAAAGAAAAAAAGGAAAATTTAAGACAAAGCCAAGTATTTCGCCAACCCAGGAAAATAGGATGGTGTTAAGCTCTAGGTCAGGATGTTAATGGTGTTAGAACAAGTCCTAGGGCTAAGGTTAATGATGGTATCTTCCATCATAATCCTAAATGTAAAATACTTGCTATTATTAGAATCTTTTATTCCTAATCCTGTTAAATTTCTACTCTCACAGTGACTTGGAGAGTCAGAGAAGTAGAGCACAGGTCAAATGACTCCTCTGTGTTAGAAATTTTTAATTCAAATGGAGGTTGTTCTTTTCTGCGTGTGAGTTAATTTTCATTTACTTGACTTTTTTTCCTTCCTTTTTAATCAAAAGTAAAATATTTGCCAAGAATAGGAAGTCAATGGAAAAAGATGAAGAAACCTGAGATTTTCTCTGTGTGTGTGTAGCCTCAGGTGAAAATCAGGGAGTATTTGAGAAGCAGGAAAAGGAGGACAATGACCAGTCAGTGAGCATTCACCATGCTGAAGTGACAGTGATCATTGACTGTGTTAGCCCCTGACTCAGACCCAGCAACCCCGAGTTTCCAGAAACATCCATTCCATCTTCAGCAAGCAAGGCTCCTTCATAGCTCTCACAACAAAAACATCTTCAGAAATGCTGCCAGCAGCTATCCCAAAGGAACAGGGGCTGTCATGAAGCACTTGCCTATCTTCACCCCAGCACCAAAGACTCAGCTCCAGTGTAAATATGGCTATAAGAGATACAAAAGCTTTACACAGAGACCTCAGGACCAAACAATTCTTCCAAACAATCAAATCATCCACTTATGGCTTCAAACACTATTTTAAGCATAACTTACATGGCATTTTTACTTGGAAAGAATAAGCTTATGTAATTACCTAAGACTGTAGGTGATAGTTTAGTCCACACTCTTTGATCTCAACTGAATTGCTGCCCAAAGGAGCTGTGGCTGTCCCATCCCTGGAAATGTCCAAGGCCAGGTTGGATGGGGGTTGGAGCAGCCTGGTCCAGTGGGAAATCTCCCTGTCTAAGACAGGGTGGGTGGAACCAGCAGATATTTAAGGTTCCTTCCAACCCAAACCATTCTATGATTTTATGATTCTATGAATTCAGTAATAATTCTTCATAAAATGTCTTTTTTTTTCTGTATTTCAGATTTCAGACTGTTTTTTTCTTTTTATTATTACCCTCTTTATTATTTCTCTCTTAGGCTCTTTTCTTAAACCTCCTAAGACATCCAAGAAGAAATCGCCATGGGTAATCACATGGTTAAAAACCCTTTTGCACTTGCTGTTACCGAATTTATGCACACATGGACAGAACCTGTGTTCTCTGGGTTGTGGGCACGAGTTCTGTGTGGATCTCCAACACCAGATTTGCACCCCTTCCAAAGCAGCTGTGTTGGGAAGGTGAAGCCACAAAGCATCCGTGTGTGAACCTTTGATCTCTTATAAAAAAAAAATCACAGAGGCAAATTGCAGCCCAACTGCAATCACTCCTGCTGCCATTACAGAGTGTAAAATATTCTGTTAAAAGGGTGCCACTTGCAACATAATGCATTTTAAAATTATCAAAGATGTTTGACTTTAAGAAAACCCGTTTGGAAAAATATGAAACCGCTTCAGTGATTTTAAAAGTAATATGCTATACATTGGTATAGTCCAGAAGTGAGATCAGTTCCAAATTAAAGCACCTATAAAACATCTGTAGTGCTCTGATAATTTTAAATCACTTTACTCCGCTGAAGTCCAGATTCCCTATCACTTTCAAGCTGAAACACTTATGATAAATTTGAAGAGCTCTAATAATTTTAAATCATTGTGTATTGCACATGCTCAGAACCTTGATCACTTCCAAATTCAAGGGCATATAAAAATTTGAAGAGCTTCAATTATTTTAAATCACCATGTGCAGTGTATAGAGTGATTTAAAATTGTTGTAGTGCTTCACATTTTTTTAAGCACTTCAGTTTGGAAGGGAGTCAAGAAGCATTCCAGCCTTGCAGCTCAAGACACACTGGACTGGTTTTAAAATGCAGCACTCTTCAGAATTGGAAATTAAACAAAAAAAAAAAACCGCCTTTCTGCGTTGTTTTTTTTTATTTTGGGGCAGGGGGGCATTTTGTTTTGGTTTTTTTTCTTAGGGAGGTGTTAGAAAAAAGGCAATTAAAATGATTAGCATGTGATTTAAGAAAAATGGGTAGAAATATCAGGGGGTTTTGCATCCTGGTAAGAGGCAAGACATTAAAGAGAAAGTTTGAAAAATTGTTTGAAAGAGCAGATTTGGATTTTTCTTGAGTCTTAGCAGGACTGTACAGAGTTAAACACTGAAAGCTTCCATTTCTCCATCTTCAAATATGACAAAAACATCCTTTTAAACAATAAACTTTTCACCCCTAGCCCAAGATCCTCAGTCCTGGACCATTGCTCTAAGGATTACTACTCTCTAGATTTCGGGACTTCACTGGAATTTAGTTACTCTTGCCATATTTAACATTCAGCTTTAGCCAAGAGCTGGTTGATGCTTCATTTTAACACTCCTTGGGAATATCTAAGATGCCTACCAGCAGGTAGGAATTCTAAATTTTTAAGAGCTATGACTTTACTAGCTGGTCTAAGCTGGCAGGAAGCCTCTACTAGAATGTAGAAATCTATAAATGAACTGCCCGTATGGACCAACAATTCCAAACTCCCAGGCCAGCAAAACATCCATGACACCAACGATGAACCCAGGCCATGATGCTGAGACACCCCCAGCCCTGAGCACCACCCTCCCATCCTGAGCTATTTTGAATCACCCCACTCCTTTCTGAAAAAAACAAAACAAAAAAACCCCGTGACTTTGTGGAGGGGCAGGGAGAGGTTGTTTTGTTTAACTTCGTGGTTGTCTCTCTGTTGCCTGTAGGTCTGCAGTGCCCGGGAATCGGGGCGTTCTTTATAATTCTGCTTCAGTGGAAACATACTGTCCTGCAGTTCGGGAGAAAGGGAAAAAGAGCCTGAAGGCGCTGGAATAATTAAGCGAATGCAGTGACAGCTGTGGCAGGTCCTGGGCAGGACTGGCTCCACTGAGCTGAATTAATGGCATCAACAGCCCAGCATCTCCATTAACATTTGATCATTAATTATTACCCTCTGACAGTGAGATCTGAAGCCTTCTTATGAGTGGCCTGTTATTAATCTGCTTCTACCTGCCCTGAAAAATCAGGCGGCTCTCCCACCTAAACAGAGCAGCCCTGCTTTGTTTTTTTACCTCCGTTAAAAAGAAAATGGCAATCGCTTTCAGGGTTAGGTTAGAGAATAATACCCACAGAACTACTTTTAAATTAATTAGGTGCATTCTTAAAGCATCAGCAACATTCCTGGCATGTTCTTGTGTTGACTTAAACGTAATGGTTACCTCGTATACCTTCCTGGCTGCCTGCACTTCACATCCTCAGAGGGAAGAGCCACCAGCGCTGCCTGTCACTACCAAATGAAGGGCTCAAAATGAGGGGTTTGGGTTGTGCTTGTTAGGTTCTGAGGGGTTTTTTTATTTCAAGCTCTGCACAGCTGAGAACTTCAGCTTCCCCAGCAGTACAGCCACTGGTTTATCAAACCCAACTCAAACCTGCTCTCTTCAGAAGGCCTATTGCAGAAGTTAAGCAAAACCTGCACCTTTGGAGCAAAAAGGCAAATAAGTGTCAAAAAAAACCCCTAGGCTTTTTAAAAAGTGGAAAACAATAGTGAAGACCTAATTATAACACTAAATTTGCATTTAGCAACCTTTGCACAGCCATTTCTGTCTCTGTCTTGCTAAAGGGGAGTTATAGAACATTAGAGGTTTTTTATTTCTTCTTCTTTTTTTTTTTTAAACCAGCATAACTTGGTTGTCCTATGAATACCAGTCAGGAAAAATAGAAGCAGGGGGAAAAAAAGTAAAGCTAATTCTGTACTCTCTGCTGTAAATCAGAAGTGAACATTTCCCAGCCAGGGAGCACCAGGTTTGCTGCTGCACCACATGGGTCCAGGGACCTTCCCCCCTCCACCATCCACCCACCTCAGCCCCCTCCTCTCCTTGCAGAAGGAGTTGTGAGTGCTGAATAGAGACCAAATCAGATTAGTTGCCTGCTTGACCTTTTCTCAAAGCACAGGGCTGGGGAAGGTGCCCAGGCCAGGTCCTTGCAGCTCCGTGGCTTCTCTGATGAGAGAGGCAAACAGACACGAGCAACGAGGACCCCGTGAGCTACAGGGGGAGGAGGATGGAGAGAAAGAGGAAGAGTGTACAGGTGGCCTGAAGCCACACAGCCTGCTGCCCTCGTGTGCCTGAGCTGCCTGGCACTGACAAGAAGACAAAGGAGTGGTTGGGAAAGGATTGGGTTATCCCCCAGCACACAGAATCACCAGGGCATCACCAGGAACCCACCACACCCCATTGCCAGACAAGGGAACAAGTCATTCTGCAAGCATGGTCTCTGTGAGAGCAATTTCATTGGCAAGACAGAGAGTCAGGACAAAAATAATAATAATTATGAATATTCTTGGTATTTCTCCCCATACCCCTAGTAAAAGAAAGAAAATGGAAAAAAAAAAAAGAGATTAAAAAAACTTTTCTGCATGTTCAGACACCATCTCCCCTTCAGAGGCAGAGCTGCTCAGGCTGTTTCAGAGCTAACATAATGGGATATGTATTTTCAAAGGGGGCTGTGTTTCAGACCAGATGGTTTCTGTCTTCTCAGAGAGAAACAGAGACTACACAGTCGCAGCAGTGTTCGGCACCGAGGCAGTGGCACCCACGTTTTGGGGACAGACAAAAGGATGATTCGTGAGAATCTCAGTACAACTTAGGGAAAAAATTGTTTCAATCCCTTACTGTCACAGTTTGCTGTGAAACTGGGTATCAGATATCATCACCAGTGATCACGCAAGCCTTCTTCTGGTTTCACAAACACACCTATTAAAAGAACAGTGTGAGAGTGTGCTCAGATTAGCCAAATAACGGGCAGCAACTCTCCCACAGCCCTGAATTTTCAGGAATTGCCAGTATTTCACTATTAAGCAATATCTTTCAACAAAGTGTTTGAAGCATTCCTCAGGAAAATGAACACGGTTGTTCCTTTTGATAGCCTGGAAAAAAATGTAGCTGAAAAATGAGGGCTAAGATTTTCTTTATTGTGGATATCGGATATTTGCAATTTAATTTTCCAAAACTATTAATTCCTCTCTGCTCTTGGCTTTTGCTGGGAAAGTGGCATGCACAGTTTCAATCTGTTGTGATTATACCTCACTGGGGTAATCTGTAAAAATAAATATTTCACCTGAGTGTCCCTCACTTAAGCAGGAGCGCTCTGGAAGTCTGAGAGGTGCAAGTGGGTGAGAGTTGGTTCAAAAACAAGAAACAGAAACAACGAGGCAAAAGTCTCAGTTACGGCATGCATGAAAAGTCAATGTTTTTGCACTGACCTTTCACTTCCAAAGGTGAGGCTGGAATGGATTTCTGTAACCCTACAGGGAGTTTTACCGCTTGCAAACCTTACAGGTATTTGGGAGGTTATTAAAGAAAACACCCACACCACAAGATGAGAGCTTGCATGGAAAACTTGGGATAATTAAAATTCCTAGCCAATTTTGCCCTCTGCCTTTCTAGTAAAGTGTTTTAATGAAGGGAGGACTATTTCACTAATAAAAACTCCATGTACAGTTATTCTACATATTTACATAAGGCTAAAAATTTTAATAGTTTTTCCATTGCCAGTAAAACCCTCTCCTTTCTTAGATGTCTTGGTACAGTAAAAATTACAGATTAAGCATTTTCTAATTTGATTTAGTGAACAGATGCATTCTTTGCAGAACAGGTCAAATATCCTGTTCCAAAACTCTCCAACATCATGAAAGCATCACACAGAGCATCTTAGGCTGAAATACATTAACGAATGCAAACAAATTTGGAATCAGAAATATGCTTAACTAGCCTGAAATAACCTGATTAGCTGGAGATCCAGTGCTCATTTTCCACAGACACTGACAACATTCATTTTTATTACTCTCTTCCAGAATAAGTTTGTGCCCTAGAGTTACCCGTGGTGATGGGAATATGGCGTGTAAGGGAGACACCTTGGTTTAAGCACTGCACACCAAGCTGTAACAAAACAAAGAATGTTTAACATCCCTCACCACACCCTGTGGATAAATGAAACAAGATGAAATAAAACACAAACAACCCCTACTCCACCCAGGATTTGGGAACAAGACAAATTGGGGAACATGGGTCTAAAGGGCATGACCAATCAGGGCAACTTTATGAAGAGCTTCTCCAAGGCATCTCCTTGTGCAACTTTAATCAGACCAGAGTTGTGATGATGTGCAAAAATCCAGGCACACGTGGCCAAATTTTCACAAATATTCCACAGATTATCTATCACCCCCGCAAATCCTTCCTTTTCAGCTGTTCTTTATCCATAATGCTGCAGTATAATTAATGCCACACATGAACTTGATAGACTCAATTGTTATGAATACCAGAGATTTACCAAAGCAATCAAAATATTATTTGCATTGTGTGGTTTTTTTTTCCTACTGGCTTTGCAAAGGTCTGTGCTGTGTTGTTTTGGATTGGTATTAAAACAAAAGGATCAGGTTAGCCTCTAATTGCACTGAAGTTAGAGATCTGAAATTCATGCAGAGAAAAAACCCTGATTAATAGCTTCAACCCAGTTCAAATATTTGGTGCATTTAGAATGAAATGGGTATTTCCTCAAAGTAAGCAACTTGAATAATTAGTAAGCCCCTAACCAAGCCAATAACTTGCCATTTCTTTCTCCAGAACACAATACTTCCCAAATAGTTTGAAGAGCAACAATATGCAATGCACAATATTAAAATCTTCACTGTAAGTAAAGTAGGGGGCAAAAAGAAAAAAAAAAATAGGTATCTCACATAAGTTCTCCAGTATGGTGAGCCTTCAAACACATTCCTGTTGCTAAAGAGCATCTGATTGCATTAAAAAAAAAAATGCAATTGTTAATCGTGTTAAGGATTTGGCAAAAACCCAAAGAGATGTAAAGTAGGTCTCAAGTTTCTGTGTGCTATTGGATAAATATAGCAGAGTTTTACATAGTCCAAATATAACAGAAAACATCCCACTCCCTCTGGATCACCTGTGGGCACAAGTAGGCTCCACCTGAGGGTCAGGTCCTGCTCTGACATTCCTCAGAACAACAAAGATGAAATTCCAGGCTCAGCAATATTTGGATCAGTTACGAGAGGATGTCAGATTCTAGAGTTCTCTCTTTTTTTTTTTTTTTTTTTTTTTTTTTTTTTTTTTTTTTTGTGCCTGCTGTTTAAGTTCCAATTTTTGGAGATATAGCTGCAAAATCATCGTGGTGTTCATTAGCAAGCGTGTGTTTTATTTAAGAGGCCCAGATAATGATTTTTTAGGATAGCCTCACATCTCATGCTGTGGGAACATGCCAGTCAGCCAGCAACAAGCCAAGCCTTAAGCCAAGCCTTAGTCATAAAAGACAAACTTGGTCCTTAATAATAAATCATCAGGAACACATTTTCCATACAATGTGCATTGTGCCAGCCAATGGCCCTCTTGCCACTTTGATGCCAACCAAATGAAATACAGATTAAACAAATTAAATTTTCTCTGCCATTGAAAGCAAACCAGGACAATGGATTTTGAGCACTGTGTGGTGTCATGGGAGGCGAGTAGGGCACAGGGTAACAGACAGACTTGGATTTGCATTAACCCACCCTGTTGGCTTAAACACTTTTCTTCTCTGCTCCACGTGGTACCCAGGCCCTACAGGACCCCCCTAGGAATAGACCTGTGAGGACAGAGAGCAGCTGAAACTTGGCCTTCAGCCTCGTCTGGAGAGACAACTTTCCCTGAAAATTGCAGGATGTTATCTGCTTCCCTGAAAAGGCTGAATCACTTATGATTGTGCCTTGGGAGAATAAAAATGATAACAGAAGTTGCTATAGCCTGGCAAACTCCTGCAGAAACCAAGATCACATTCTTTGGCTTTAGCTGGTGGAACTTCACTGGTGAAAAAACTCATGCACTGAGTATTTCCCAATATTTAGGCTGCTGCAGACGGACTGGATTCATTCAGTGGCTTGACTTAGATTTGACCTATAGTCAGAGATCCACAGCCCATCATCAGTGGAGCCTCCTGAGTCAGTAAGAAAGGCTGCAGAAGATCATAAACCACATTCCCAGCAGCTGCATCCCCAAAATCTGTTGCTGTTTCCAGCCCTTAACCACCCATGCTCACTAAAGCCCATGTGTTAAGCCTCCAAGTGTTGTCACATTAGTCAGTTTTTCTTGATAAAGAGGCTTTCAGAAATGGGCCAAATCCATCTCTGCACTGTTAGTACAAATTCAATTACAAGCAAGAACCACCTCTGTCCTCCTTCCTCTTAAGGACCTGATCTATAGAACTGTAGAGGCTGTCAAGATCCACTTTGTAGCCGTCTAATTTTCCACAGCTTTCCTTAGTCAGATGTTGAAAGTTGGTAAACAGCAGGTAGTAACTCCAGGAACTTCAGGGTGTCTGAAAACTGTATTTCTCTCAGATTACATACCAGACAGTAAAACTGCATCCTGCATCTCAAGCCACCCAAAGTGACCAGTTATCAGATCAGTGGGCAGCAATCTTGCACAATTGCACTTGCAACTCACGTGTCACTGCACGTGAAATTCCCGACTTTCTGTTTCTTCATCAAGATTTCCCTTCATTTATTATTTAATAAATTGCCTATAGGAGCTCTAATTGTTAACGTTTGTTAAAGATATCAAACCTAAAAATGTGCTAGAATGTTTCCCACCTCAAGCTTTAATGAGTTTACAATACCTTCAGCCCATATGCTTCAAAAACGTTATCCTCAATTATGTAACAGGAGGTGCTCTGCTGATATCTGTTAACAGCTAGAACAGCTGTGGTTTTCTGCTTTTTTGCACTGCTCAGGAGAAGCAGCAAGTTCAGCTTCCTTTTTTTTTTAATTTGGTTGCAAAACCTCTGAGCTGAACAGGTGTGTGCAATCACGAACCACAGCAATGAGCCCAAACTGCTGCTTTTCTAAAAATTCCACCAGTCAGTGACACACACTGGTCAAGGTTGCACAACCTTGTTTTCCACAGGCTGCTTCTGATGATTCATTGCCCTCACGGAGGTGAGTTTCAATTATCGTTAATACTTTTTTTTTTTCTGGTACTGTACTAAGAACTTCCTCATTTTCATCTCTTCTCTTCCTCCCCTCAGCTCTCCTAAATTAAGTGAGCTTCCTTGTTAATCAAGAAACTTACCTTGAACATTAAAGAAAAAAACCTCTCTATGTGTGCCTAGAGCAGATTACATCAGCAAAAAATTCCCTAAATAATTTCATCCTTATTGGGCTCTATGAAAATGCTCCTTGTTCCTTCACCTCTCACTCACAATTGGCAGCAGCCAAACACTTTGTGATGCTGTGGGATTGTTCTTCAAGGGATGCTTGTCCAAAGCTACCAAACTAATTCTACATATAGGTGAGCTTATACTTACACTGGAATCAAAAGAAAGAATGTGACACAAACTTGACTCCCTCATGTTCCTGCAATTCCCCATTCCCTAATTTTCTTGTCATTTGAGGTCTTCTCACTTATCTTAACAAAGGGTTGTTAAAAAAAAAACAAAACAAAAACAACAACAAACACAACAAAAAAAAAAGAACACCAAAACACACCAGAAAAAGCTTAAACTTAAGGACTCAAATCTCTTATGATTTTTTTTTGTCAATGTAACCTCCATTTCGTTTCCCTAGGTCTCCATCCCCACCTAAGTGTCAGCACACTACTGTAAATAAGAGGAAATGTGTGGAAAAAACTGGGTCTTCAGGAGGACAGACAACACCAAGAGCTGCAGTTGTGAAGGCTGACATCAGACAGATCTCACTTTTATGTCTTCACAAATTCTGTCTGCAAATACATCAGACACTCTGTTTTATAAAAGGTAATAACAGCTGCTTCCCAGTGGAGAGACAGGAGTTGGTGCCTCGAGTGCTGCTCAACGTGCACCAAACACCCTGTGTGGGTTCCTACAAATATTTCAAATAAAGCACCATTTGAGGCAGAAATAGGTTTTTTCCTTCTTTATGGAAGCTGTGCTTTCACAAGGTTCTCCAAACCTACGTGTTTACAGGCACGTCCTTCCCTGCGGAGCAGCCACAGCAGAGAGGGAAGGGCTTCAGGAGGAGGGGATTGAACCTCCTTTCACCCTACTCATGGTTTCCGAGAAGTCCAGCCCGGCTGACACGATGGAGGGAGGCAGGGGAAGCTCTGCTTGGTGTTGCCTGCTGTGCTTGAGCAATTCTGGGGTTCTCAGAAACACTTACAGTTTATCAACACACGCTTCGTATCTAAGGAGTTAAAGGTCTATCCAAAGGTTAGGTGGCAGTAGGATGCAGAACCCAGGTCCAAGTTTTGGATTTCGAGGAGGAAATCCCAGATGGACACTTAAGATCAAGTGTTTTCCTACAGCCAAAACCTATGAAATCTCAAAAATCCCATCTGGCATGTACCTGTACCTTTAGACATCCAGATATCCTCAAGGACTAAGCACATTCCTTGCTGGAGGTCCCCAGAAAGCTGATGCTCAAAGGATCTGGGTGCCCTGTCCTGGGGTCTGACACCATAGCAGGGAACACATTTCCCACAGCTCTCCCAAAACTGCACAGAGACCTCTGCACATCTTCTCTTCCAAACTCCTGTAGACATCCTGCAAGTCACATGTGCTGACCCTCTGCAAAAACAAGGTCACTACAAAGCAGCCACACCAAAATACAAGACCATGAGGTCTGTTTCAAGGGAAGTTGAATGGCAGCATCCAAGACATTTAGAAAGAAGGAACAGAAACTTTTTTTTCTCTGAACTTTTCCTTTGGAGCCTCATGACTTCAGATTTTGCAAGTGCACAAGGAAAGATACGTGCACATCGAGAACCTGTGATTCACTAGGTTGCAGCCTGTAAATTTAACTCCTGAATCACATAATCTATAATTGTGGAGTGATTCTCTACCAACTTATAGTCAGATAGCCAAAGAGAAAA
>VZTR01031757.1:260706-294965 GCA_013400775.1 Chaetops frenatus | reverse complement strand
ATATATATATATATAAAACAACCAGGGAAACAGCCATCAAGGTGTGTCAGCTTCATCTTTTCTGCAAGGAGGGACCTAAAACTTCCTGATTCATCATGTAAATTTTGAAATTCAACACTAGCCCCTGCAACTTTCTACTTAACAGCAGAGACAAAAATAAATCTCCTTGATAAAAATGATACAAGTAATGCTCATCTGTGGAAGACACTGCAGCCAGACACCAAGTCCACAGCTTTCATGCAATTACCTGACTCTTAATGGATGCTTTAATAGATGGTTATTTATGTCCTTGCATATAAAACAAAATAAAACAAAATCATCATCACCATCATCTTCAGAAGTTCTCTTAGATGCACATTGCATTCATAGAATGCTTACAACAGGACCACAGAATGCTTTGAGTGAGAGGGACATTGAAGTTCACCCAATTCCACCTCCTGACGTGGGCAGAACTCCTTCCACTGGGCAAGATTGCTCCAAGCCTTCTCCAACCTGGCCTTGAACACTTCCAGGGATGGAGAATCAACAGCTTCTCCAGAGTCTCGTCATCCTCCCAGGGAAGAATTTCCTCCTGGGATCATGTATTGGGTTTGCACATCCTGGTTTTTGGTAGCAGGTGTAGCTTTACCAAGACAATTTATCACAGGAGACCTTAAGAGCATCAGTCAGCACCTGCAGTGCTGCTCCTGTCACCCAGCATCCCTTTCCCCTCAGACAATAACTGTACATTTTAAAAAGGTGTATCAGACAAAACATAACTCACAGCACTTTACTGAGGCAGGAACACGAGCTTTCCCAGGCAGTAAAATACACATTGGAGAAGGATGACATGCACGATGTAGACAGATTATCTTAAATATCAGGTATAAAATTACATCTCCAGCAGTCATAGAATGACTTCAAGTCTGGTTGCCTCATTTAAGTATCCTAAATCCCACTCTCCAGCAGTTACCAGAGCAGCTGGCATAATCCACCCTTTGCTCAGGAATTTAAAAAAAAATTAATAATAATAAATTATCTAGAGTAACATTAATAACATCTATTTTTTTACTCACATCTACACTCCTCCTTCCCCCCCCAAAAGGCAGAGAGGGGGAAAAAAATAACAGAGAAAAGGAAAAAAACTCTTCTTCATAGGGTCAGAAGGCAAGGGCTTCAATTCATTAGAGAAGACAGCTTGCCTGGCTTTGCATCACCTTGAGGCTAAAATTCAGGAAGTACCTTTTCACATTCCCACCAGGGCAAGATTAGTGCTGCTTCTCCTCAGAAGAATACAAACACTATTGATTGTTAGTTCTCTTTTTTACTCGGTGTCAGTACCATCATATGCATGGCTATATAATATCATAATTGCCCCAATGCATCGAGATTTTGAACTGCTGTGGAAAATGCAAGGAGACAACAAGGAAGTTTGGCAGTCAAATAAATCAGGATTGTTTGGGGAGGTGAGCTGCCAAGCCAGGGTGGGGATTTTTTTGGAAAGGGACAGGAAAAAGGTACCCCAACCAATTTATGGGTGTCTGGATCAGAGCAGAGGCACCAGGTTAACAACTGTCCATATCCCATTCACAGGCAAGCTGGGTAATTTCTTACTGCATTTTATTATTAAGGTGGCACAGGGTAGAACAAGGAAAAACAGATTTCTAGAAGGAAAGTAGAAAAAAAATTATTAGGATTCTTTTTTGCAAATGAAAGCAGAAGAGTTTTCTTCTCCCCTCTTTAGTGATTCTGCTGGAATAGCCACTGTCACTAAGGTATATTTGCACACAATTTTTTCATAGAGAAAAAGAGTACTTTGAGTCAATTTGGCTACATCTGTAGTGATGTGTAAGTGTATGTACTGCTGGTTAAATTCTTTGATTACTTCTCATTAGGGATCAGGGAGTAGTGATTTGGTATTTCAAACACTTCAAGTTCAGCCCAAAATCAGATTTATGTCAGTCCAATGTAGGGTTTGTAATTTAATTTAGAGCCATGGCTACAACTCACAAAAGTGGAGGTGTGATCAGATTGCATATTGGACACTGAATTGTGGAAATGAAGCTCACAGTTTAAATTCAGCTCAGCTAGAGGAAAGGAAGGATGTTACTGTATTTACCAACTTCATCTTTTGGTGGAGAAATAGAAGCTATATGCATTTAGGACTTCAGATTCTGGTAGCTACATATATTTCTGAAATATTTTTAAATACATTTTATTACATTTCATCTGGTTCTAAAGTGGATGTGTCATAATAGAGGTCATCAGCTTCTGTCTGAAGCCTGCTGCATCGTGCAACTTTAGTTACAAGACCATTAGCTCAGTAATAAACCCTCCCATTTGAGATAGGGATTCAGATAAGACCTTCATTTGACTTCATGTTTTACCCAGATTTTAAACTCCATCCTGTCAGAGGAATATCTGGATTTTTTGCTGATAAGACACTCAGAAAATAGCATATTTCAAGTGAAACAGAAGAATAAATTTGGTAGCACAAAGTATAGTTTTAATTTTTATCTCATGCCCTATAGGCAGAGTATAAATTCCTAGTCCTAAAAATGCCCTTTTCTACCTGCTAATCAGTAATCAGCAGTAATTACACAGGTAAAAACCATCCCGAACTGCAGCTCCTCCTCCCATGGAAAAAGTGATTCTTCTCTAAATAACACAGAAAAAGTCATATTTTATAGCACATAGATATATATGCATGCATATAGATATATATATATGTGTGTGTGTGTGTGTGTGTGTGTGTGTATTTAAAATCATCAATTTTCATTTGGTAATGTGTCAGAAGTGTTAAAAAATTCTGCTAAAGATTTAAATGTTAAGAAATAAAATTATCCAAAATACCACTAAGTATATAAAATAAAATTTAAAAAGTGAAAATTTATTTCAGCGTTTCCATAGAATTTGAAGTCTTCCCTTAAAAAGATGATTATGCAGGCACTAAATGCCAGGTGAGCAGAGCATCCACAAGTCAGAGTTGAATGCTGGCAAATAAACAGCCCCAGGGGGTACAAGGTAGCAGCACTTTTTACTCCAAGTAATTCTGGATTTGGCTGTTAAACCCTGCATTGAGGTTTTGTTTCAAAGCTCATCTTAACAAATGGCAAACCCCATCCACAAACATTGTTTAGACCTCAGTGCCCCTGGAATCAAGGAGAAAAACTCCAAATTTTTAGTTTCATGAAGTTATCCTCGATGATGGGTTTCATACAGGCCCCTCAGACAATCACTGAGGTTGGGACAGACCTCCAAAACAGAGTCCAACCCACATCCCAGTGCTCAGTAGCTGGAATATCTCTTGCTCTTGGTTTTATGGCACCTCACCTGGTACAAAATTCACTGTCCCACTGCTTGTAGCAATGTAAAGAAAATTCATCAGCATTATAAAATTCATGGGCTGCCACTCCCTGTTAACAAGTTACATTTAGCTCAGGCCTGACACTCCTGGTTTTGATATAGTCTCTTTACTCCAGATTCAAAGGTAATGGGTTCTTCTATTAAAATTTTATCAGACATCTATAAATGTTAGCAGTTGCTTTAGACTGCATCACACAAAGGGAAGAAAGAGGGAGAGACTGATAAATCTTAAAGATTTTATTATTAATACAGTGAGAATTTCCTTTGTTTGTCGTGACGTGTTTTATTGGTGCGCTCACCGCGGTTCAATTTAGATTAAAAAGTAGGAAGATTATTGTTTCCCGAACGACAAGTATCATAAATAAGCACAAGCAGGGAAACTCCTGTATTTATATCCCAGAGAAATATGCCAAACTACCTACACAGAGCCAGCCTAATGGGCAAACCTGCAGGTTTCAAGGGGGAACCTGTATTTCACTGCCCTCGACAAACACAACCGCACGGTTCCGCCGAGTTTTGATCCACTGCAGTGCCAGCACTGCTCCGTGTCAGGTTACACTGGGTCACATCTCATCTGTGATGTGACACAACGTGACATGGCTCAACGTGATGCTCTGCACAGAGCAGGCAGGTGCCCACAGGAAGCAGACACTCCATGACTACGAGCGAGTTGTTCGGCACAGCAGGTACAGCGCTCCGAGCCGCTCTGCACAGCCATTGATGTAGATAATTAGTATACAAAACAATGCCCTGCAATATGCTCATTCCAACTCAGTTGTTCCCTATAAAACATACCCCTAAAAAATATTTTATGGGGGCTGTTGGTTGAAATGAGTCTGTGTTTGGGTGTTGTAGTATTATAAACACTGAAATCACCTGCCTTAATGAACCACCTTGCATCTTAATTTGGGAGACAGCATTCAAATACTGGTACATGAAGGGACATCAACAAGGTAGATTTTGCATATTAATTTGGTGAATAAACCTTTCTGTAATGTCTTCACAGGCTGAGCACAACATTTATAGGCAAAATAACACTCTCTCCACCCCTGAGCAGGCCGCCAGTCCAAGGAGTGCTGATGGTTACCTCTTCATGGTAAATGGGAAGCAGCTACAACACAATTCCTTACCAAGCAACAAAAGGAAATCTTGTCATGAAACAGCAAACTTACTTTGCATGCTTTTGCACACTGACATATTATGACTTATCATAGGAACATCAACATTACTGTTTCTGATTGTTAATTGGCAAAAAAATCCTACAGCACATTTCAACAGTTGTGTCATTTCATTTAGTTTGTAATTACCATAAAGAGCCTCATGGATTAACATAACTCATGGTTCTTCGATGAAGGTCTGCTAATCTCCTTTTTCATAATCTATGCATTGGAAAGCATCCTCTCTTCCCAACCCAGGCAGTTTCAAGTAAAAAATAAATAAATAAATAAATACCAGAAAAACCTGCCCATTTCTCAGTTTGGAGGCAGTTACTAATAAATTTATTTTTAATCAATTAGTTTTACCTTTTTTGAAGTGCCAACAAAAAGAACAGTTCAGAAAGCCAGTTGGTGATATTTTTGGCTATCATATGAACAGCAATTTTAAAAAGACACCAAAAAAACCTCTCTCCTGGATGCACTAACATAATTACCATGAGGCAATTTGCTTATGTTGCTTTTCAAAGGAAAACACGCAGCAGAAACAGAGAGCTCTCACTGACCCCCCAAATCTTGTATCCTCCTGCAAACAAAGAACTAAGGGTGATGCACTGGCCTGTGAAAGAGGCAGAAGGACTTTCCTGCACCAGATTCCTGCTGCCTCTGTAGATATGGTGCTGTGGTTTGGTATTTAACTGGAGGAACGCGCTCCTGAGCAGGGAGTGAGGGAGGTGTGACAGGGGGGTGAACCTGAGCAGCTCTCACACACCACGGAGCACATTGTCCCTGTGCCTGCCCAGTGCCAGGGGCTGGAAGCTGAGGATTTTTAAGGTCTCCCCCAACTCAGACCAGTCTGTGATTGTCAGCAAGCTACAGGTGCGTGTAAGAAAAGGCAGGAGAAGCAGATGTGTGACTGCAAGGGGAAAGGGCGATAACAGCCCCAGTCAGAGAGCATTCAGTCCAAGGTGCCCTTGTTTTATATTTAGGTATTCCTTGCCTATAGTTTTAAAAGCATGTGTGCAAAATGAGCAGCTTTATTTTGCCCTTACAGGAGAGATGTTCCCAGCCAACCGAAGGGGGATGATGTACTGTAGACTGACAAGGGCTGCTAGGCTCGATCACCGCAAGTGTTTCAAACTGTGGGAGAGCTAAACACAGAGTGAGAAAGTTTTATTTTTAAAAAGCCTGGCAAGCCATGCTCCCCATATAGCTCACTTCCTCCCAGAAACTTTCCCTAAAATATTTTTGTTTGATATTTTGATCCAAGTCCTCGTCGGATCCAAATCCGAGGCTCCTGACATCTGCTCCCATCTTTTCTGGAGAAGCTGGAGCCTTCAAAAGCAGGTAACTGCTGCCTCTGCACCCTGACTGCAAACATGCTCAGAGTAGTGACAATGGCCTGTTCTCAACTGTCAGCATTTACCAGCTACTACCCACTTCTCCAAGCTCCAGCCCTGCCATATGCTCAGTGCAGAGTAGCCCCTGATGATGTGTTGTAACGAGGATGACCCTGTTTAAAGGTTTGTGCATAACACAAAAATAAATATCGGCGTTATTGGCAGTGGCAGCAACACATATAATCGTTTGCCTGAAAACTCCTCTAACTAATAGACACGGATTTCAGTCACTTTTTGTCTAGCCAATTTTAACTGTTTGAGCTGGCGGTGCTATGCCAGGTATCTGTTGGAGAGACAGATGCTTTGGAGACACTTCAGCTCAAAAAAGTTGAGGCATTTCTTTGATGAGGGCTGGGGAGAGGAAATGCATTGCCTTGCCCAGAATAACAGCAAGGCTTATTCTTGCCAAAGTTCCTACCACAATTCCAAGTGGGAACTGGGGATTCAGCTGAAATGGGGGTAGTTCTTATCCAGGATCACCCACTTGCCTTAGGCCAGGTTGTTTTTATTTATATCTCAGGTGGTTCTTATTTACACCTCGAATTTGTGACAGATTTTTAAATTTTTTTTAACTTATAAAAGTTGAAATGTGTTTTCTCACAGGCCAAACCTATCCCTTCTCAGGGTTTTTTAAAGCCATTTACACAGAATGGGAGAGTTTTGTGCTCAGCTTAGCGCTACAGGAGTAAAAGAATTTTTCACCTGCAAATCCTGCTCCTGGATTTAGGGCAGGGTACCCAGAGCAGACACAAATTTAAACTGTCAGTGCTTTTCAGACAGATATTAAGTAAAAGTGGGGTTAAGGGGAAATCTGGATAAAAGGAAATTAAGGAGTCTGCTGAAACAGGATAAAGGTAGGAGAAGGAAATCTGATCAAGATGAGATGAAATGTTGGGTACCAGACAGGATGGAGAAGGCTCTTGGTAGAATATAAACAGGAGTATCCCCAACACAGATACAACAGCAACCAGGCTACAGGTAAAAAACACCCTGCAAGGGAAGCGTGATAATGCTTTGGTTTTACACTCAGCTTGTCCACAGGAGAGCCCACATGAAAAAGCTCGGAGTGTCGATGTTTGGCTTCTCAAACCACAGACTTTTTGTTTCTCCCTCCTCACAGGAACATCTGTCTGGCTGTAACCCCTGCCTTGCTCTTATCACACTCCCAAACATTCACCCCGGCCGAGGACGTGATCAAACCCTCCCATAATGTACACACAGAGAAGGCCACTGCATGTGGATACAATTAGGGTCACACAGGCATTTCTCTGGCTTTTGAGTCTCAGGCACTGCAAACACACATTTTGTGCAGTGCAAACATAGGATGCACACACCCAGGAGCCTCCCCCCAGGATGGGGTGCATTTGGGAGCAGCATCCTACACCAAGGCAAAGCCTCAATGGAGTCTGCGGGAGCTGCAGGGTGCTCAGCACTTTTGAAAAGCAGAACATTTATATTTAGACTCTTAAATGAACTTCGCAGCCTAAATTTAGGCTCCTATTTCTGACACCAAATAAAAAAAGGAAAAAAAAAAAAAAAAGAAAGGAAAAAAAAAATCCATATGAGCCTCCAAATTTAGAGCTGGGTACCTCGACATAGTCATGTCGGAGTGAAATGTAAACCTTGCACTTCGGCCCACATTCCTATCAAGTTGATTTCCAAAAGGGGAAGCGATCAAGCACGCAATATTTTAAAAGGAAAATAATAATCCAGACTTTCTTGTGTGAATTCCTTACATCCTGCTTTATTGCTAGCTGCGAGTCAATTGGTTTGGATCTCACTTGCAGCCTCTTACACAACTGCAGCTCCACCAGCTCTAACGAAAGCAAGACTTTGCAAAATTTCCATCTCAACTTCAGCTGTTAAATCATATTTCCAAAGGAACAGTGGCATATAAAAAAGTTTTAGTCCCAGCAAAGTCAGCAGGGCTAAGGTTCCTAAATCCATGCTGAAGTATTACACACCTTTCAATTTTGACTCATATAAAATATCACTGTGCAAATATTTTCCATTTGCAGGAATCACCTGCTCCTGACAGCTTCTCAGGGAATTTTTCTTCACATGTAATACAATCTAAACATATGTGTTGCATTAAGTTGGGTTATATCAGGTCATGCCACCTGACACAGTATATCCCAACATAATCTAATGCCATGTAAATCATTCATTACAACAAACCTAAGGAAAAAAAAAAAAAAAAAGAGGCAGAAAAAAAGCCAATTTTTCTCCCACCTCACAGGCAGCTGCAGCAGATAAAGTGTCTATATTTTCATAAAGGGCCAGGTGAGCATCTGTGTTTTGGTGTTATTTTAAGGCATTTCACTACATCTCCATTTCCATGGTGGCCACAGCTACAGTCCCAGCTTGCTGATAACTAGTGGTGAAAGGAAGGGAACTTTTAGGACTTAGTTTTAGAGAATATTTTATATTTTCATAGCTAATATATGCTACAACAAAAGTAAAAATGTCAGAAATATTATAGCAGAGCCATAAAATTCAATGCAGGTCCAAAGCTCAGTGAAAACCAGCAGAGGAACAGGTGGGAGAGCAGGCAAAGGGGATCAGCTGTCCCAGGAGGTGAACACAAGCCACGGTGCAAATCCATTCCCATAGAGGCCAGATTTCAGGTTCTCTCACCTCAGCTCAAGCAACAGAAATTAGTAATTCTGCATCACTTCATCAACTTTACCTAACTGGGGGTGATCAGCCTCTTTTACCAGCCCCACTGCTGCTCCCTATGTAAAACTGGGGAGGCAGGAGGAGAGAGAACCACAGTTCAGGTTCTCCCCTGCAGGAGACCCACTCCCATCCCTTGGAAGTGGCATAGAGAGGTTTCTATGCCCCATTCACTCTGCACAACATTTCATCTCCATGCAGCCCTTAGAGATGGAGAAATTATTCTTGGGGTTTTAAAGCAGGCATTGAAAATCAGCAGTTCTTCCATAAATATTAAACTATCACACTCATTATGACAAAGGCATCTGCTGAAGGCGATTATTTGTCTGAACAGCCCACACAGCGTAGGTAGAACATGGGTTATGTTAAGAGCCTGTTGTAGGATGCAGTCTTGTATCATTTTATAAAGTAGGCATTTTACATCCAAAGGGTAAAGCCTAATATCATGAATTATAACCGTAGTAAGTTATTGCTGATTTTTTTTCTTTCTTTTGCAATTCTGTATTTCTAAAGTTGTCTACTTATCTGCTAGAACTGCACTGAATTGGATTTAATTGGCAACAGATTTTTACTTATAGCAATAGGAGTGTCTTGTGAGTAGCTACAAAAGGATTCTTACAGGAGCAGGAAAATAACATCCCTTTACACTGAAACAAACCATTACTGCTGATGTAAAAACACACTGAGTCTCACAGGCAAGCAGGAACTCTGCTTACAATTGAGATAATTTCAGCTGAACTGTTTTTAAACTCAAATTCATGCTAATGGAGAGACTGCAAACACACCTTGAACCCTAATTCAATAATGAGATCAACAATTACATTTAAAGGTTACTTAGCACTGCAGCAATGTGAGCAAAATCCTTTTGATCACCTGTATTGTGCTGTTCATTATTTTCTTTGATGATTAATAACACTGAAAAGCACTTGGTAAAAGAATAAAATGAAGTACAATATTTATACCTTGTTACAAGCTGCATTAGCAAATCAGAGCTCTCAGAGCACCTACATTAAAAAGAAAACATCATCAATATTTGATGGTTGTCTTCTTTAACATCTAGCTGTGGTTTTAAAAACAGCAAAACTTTCAACCTTGGATCCACTGTCGTTTCCAAAAATGCCATCTTTTATCCAGCAGACCCACGTGGCTGGCCATTTTCTTACACTTCTTTGTTTCCATCTTTGTGTGGCCCTCAGAAAACAGAAATCAGCATTTGTGAATGTGTAGTTTCAAGAGGTGAGTGGCAAGAGACATTTCAGCGAGCAAGAGGAAAGCAGTTATTTGACTTGGTGATTTCAACGCTGCTCTGCATCGGGAGGGAAAATGGCACGAAGACATTGTGCTAGGCAACAGATCATGTAAACATTTCCTATGACAGTCTTTCATCATCTATAGGAACATTTACACTGCCAGATCTTGTCTTCTTTAAAAATGTCAGCTCGGTAAGTTTGATGCACATGTGCTCCTTCTGTAAGTGTCTGCTCAGGCAGACAGTTTACTAATTTGTGGCTCAGTAAGCCTTCCACTGCACTGAGCACCTTGAGGTTAGCACATCTCTAATCATTATTTGATAACAGAAATCTGTAAGCATCACATCCCTGGTAACAAGAACATTGTATCTTAGCAACCAGCCTTGATATTCAAACAATTTCATTAAAGCGTAGCACCTCTTAGCAGGTGGGTGAGTGCGGGTGTTGATAAACATTTATAACATGATCAACCATTGTGTTTGCCAACACTATAATCATCATGACAAATTTATGAATTTGTTTACAAGCTCTTAGGTAGCAACCTAAGTAGGTAAACTACCTCATAGCACGCTTCTGTGTCTATAGATAGAGGCGCATTCCGAGATTTGATGCTTCTTTAAAATTGAACATATTGGGGAAAAGGTTAGCAGATGAACATCACATGTCACCGTAAAAATCACCATTTAAATTAAACCACAAAGGATGTGTTAGAGCAGGGGCAAGGATTATATTTCACCTCCAAGAGAGCAATGAAATTTCAAGTTGAAACTGTCTGTAATCTATTCCCAGGGCCCCAACAGGGCACAAATGTGGGCACAGTGCCCCAGCCCCACGTGGTGGAATCTGGGGGTCACCCCCACCACACGAAAGGAGCAGTGGCTTCCTGCCCTCAGCCAGAGCTTGGCAGCCCTGCCAGAGGGAGATATCAGCATAACCCATCTGCCTCTCAAGAGAAAGGGGCAAAACTCAAATTCTTTCCATTCATCAAATGCAGCACACCTATACCCAAGAAGGATGGCAGGCTTTGAAGAAAGTAAATCCACCACATTATTTGGGAAATGCAGCTTGGACATCTTCAGCCATGCACAGCAAAAAGGGCTCACATAAACATATCTTCTGAAGTGGAAGCACTGCAGGCCAGATTGGCTAAATTTTGCTTGTAGAAACAGAAAATCTTGCTCAGTTCTGGGTTAGAGCCCTGTCCCTTGCTATCCCAGGAAAGATCATCATATAGTGCTGTTCATAAACTACTTAGCTTCATCTTAAAACCAGTTAACTTTTTTAACCCCATAACTTCCATGGGAAGTTTTTTCCAGAACTGGGATAATATATTTATATTATTATATTATTTATATTTGAGGACTCTTAATCTGAGGCAGATTTTATTTATGGCTCTTGAATATTCGTTTGTTCTCATGCCAATATTGTCATTTAACTGAGACCACTCGACCCTTCTTGGTGTTTACATCCCCCCTTTTTTTTTTAAGCACACAGCAATCATGACCCCTCTTAGTCTTCATTGTTGCTAGGCTAAACAAATTGTGCTCTTTTATGGCTGTATTACATCAACACAACCCCGTGGAGGGCAATAGGTTTGCTCTTTTTGTAATCAAAACCAGCATTTGATCTCATGAACTTAAATGGAAATATCCTTCTAGGAGCGTTACTTTCTAAAGTGGTTTCCAGTGTTGAGTTGCTGCCCAGAGGGTCAAGGGGGAGAGAGAGGGGACAGCCAGAGAAAGTGAACTGGCCAGCCCAGGGTCAGGCACACTGACCACTCTGTTTGCAATTCCTTGTGCCAGCTGAAGTCACTCAGGTCCTTTGGAGATTTTGTGCAAGGGTTTTGGGTGCCAACCTAAGTAATGAATCCACCCATCTACCCAAACCTACCTAAAAAGGTGGGTCTCCACCCCTTACTTTCCCTGTAAGGTGAAGCCACCTTTACCATCTCACAAGGTTCTCTGAGAGCAGCACCCTCAGGCCATGACCTCCCCCAAGCAAGGATGGTACAGACTCAGGTCCAAACACACTCAGATTCAAATTTCACAGTCTTACATCTATACTGTGGACACCAAGCCAGCCTGTGGTTGGAAGGCCACATCTAGAAGCTTCCAGACACTCCTTTTCTGTGAGCATAACCTCCTCATAGCATTACCCATCAGTCAGATGCCTTTCCTCATTGCCATCTGTGGGGGAGTTCGTGCCAGGAAGCAAACAAAGGCCACAGGAGTGGCAGAAATATTTAAGATCACTGGGGAGATAAACAGAATACATGTCATACTCCAGATCTGTGTCTGATCAATGGATATTTCACTAAAAGAAATCAGAAAAAAAATTCTTGGACCAGTCAAGAACGCCTTGATACTTCAATCTAGTCTTCAAAACGACCTTCAAAATTCCCCTTTTCAGTGACTGGTTTGCACTAATTTTTGCAAGCAAACCCAATAATAACCTTGCTCGAGCAGCAATGTGTGTTTAAAATTTACCAAAAGGTGGAAGATGGAATGCAAGCAAGACAAAAACAGGAATATGAAGTTTGTACCTTGTACCTATGGCATCCAAGGTAACACCACCGCATCGCTGATTTCACACTGGGCACGTTGCAGCAGGCTATTAATCTACCTGAAATACCTGGGGCCAAGTGAAGCATTCTGAAATAGGTAACTGAGACTCCCTTCTGGAAATTAAAGTCATCCACCGCAAAAAAAGGAATAACACATTTTGTCACTGTAGCTTGTTGTCTTTGTGGTTGACTTTCCTCCCAGGGCTAAGATCCGATGATAATCCTATAAACTACAGCTGGGAAAGGAAACCCACCTGACACAGACTAATGTTTTTGGTGGGGTTTTTCCTCTCTTTTGCTTTAAACAAACTGCCCAACGTTGTAAAGCTATGTGCTATTTAATTAGGAATCTGCAGATATTTTTTTTTTTTAAATCAGAACCAAGAACTAAGGACTGCAGTAAACTCTTGAAAACACTATGCACACAGTTTACTAAACAAGTGCCAAGTACACGCACACATCAGTCATATAGATAAAAAAAATAAATTCACAAATTTGAAGCAGTACCACCCAAAAAAAGTGGGGAAGCTTATTTTAAGCAGGGGACCAAGTAAATCCATATTTTCTCTTATACAAACAGAATGCAAATTTAATTTCGAAAGATACACATTTTTCTGTTATCAAACAATAGAAAAAAAGAAAATTTGGCTCCTCATGCTTCAATTTCACCTTCCATAAAATGGGAAAACTTGATTCTTATCTCCTTTCCTGAAAGCTATCATTTTCAAAGCACTCTAAACCTCAAGATATTTTTGGAATAGTGTCTTCAGAACAGGCTGAAGAAACACCATAAAGAACGACATCACTTTCACGCAGAAGTCAAATGCATATTTGTTAGCAGAAATCTTTATTCTCTGTGTTTTCATAGCATAGCAGAGCCTGAGCTATGGAGTGATGACAGCATTAAACTGGAAAGAAATTTTCTCTTTCCCCTTCAGCATACTTCTTTTGCGGGACACATATTTAGCAGTCAAAGAAGAGAAATGAATGAGCATTCGGGATGCTGTGAAAAACTTCAAGTCTGGGTTAAAATTTCTAAATGCAGTTTGAAATGGGACGAGTTTAGAAGAGTGAAAGAAGACTTTGAGGTGTCCTTTGGGCAGTGTTGCCCTGCTCTCTTATTCTACCCATATAATATTAATAGAAAAATCATGTATTTTGGGTTATTATTTTTTCCAGCAGCCTCAGATTGCATCTATTCCCCATAGTGAGTAAAGGTGCACATGAAGGCAAAACCTGGTGAAAAACTTCCCTTATTGCACATCTTGTTTGCTAATATTCTACTACCCCAACTTCCAAGTCTGCCCCACATCCCTGCCTCAGAAGAAGCCACCTGACAACAGTTTCTGGCCACACAACACAGCAGGCAAGGACACAGCCCAGGTCAGCCAGGAACAGACACGGGGGTGATAATAAAACATGGTTCTACAGGGGCAATAATCACTTAACACCCCCACGGGCTGGTTAAATATTATCCCTGCGATGGAGTTTGGGAAAACTGACAGAGATTGTACTGAAGCTATGTGGAACCACTCATCAGACACGGAGTTTGGTGTCCTGGGATTCAGGTCCTCATTTTTATATCCAGAATCAATGCCAATAATAAAAGGGGAAATGAATGTTTTCAGATACACAGATTTGTGGGGGTGAGAGGGGCAGTTTCTAATGCATTTATGACCTTCCCCAAAGCAGCTATAGGAGTGCTCAAGAGTTTTGGCTCACAAAAGGAGAAGGAGCACATGCTGAGGCCACCTGTGGCTCCACATTCCCCTCTTTCATTCCTCATCCCTCTCCTCTCTTCCTTCCTGGGGGGAACCACTTACAAAGAGCCACACCATGGGTATCTGGGAGGTCCTATAAATTTGAAATTCCTGTGATACAAACTCCAGCAAGCTGTTTTTACCCATACTGGGCCAGGAGCAGCAGAATGGGGAGTGTATGCTGAGAAACAGGGTCCTACTGCACCAGCTGGGGGTAACACTTCCTTACAACCAGCACAAGATGCCACAGCTGACGCCTGAAGATAAATATACCCCCTTTCATACTTAACCAGCATATTTTGCCTTTTCAGCACAATACTGAAATCTGTTTAATTTTCAAACTGCCTGTTGAGATCTTCCTGACATTTTCAGTGGAGAAGGACAAGACGACCAAGGCTGAGGATGCCCACACAGAGCACTGAAGGTGACATCATTTCAGGCCCAGAACTGAAATGCCACCACAAGGGATGGTGGAAAAGCTTATTCCAACACCACTCCACAGCAGCTTCTAAGACTCCAACATTTGTTCTACCATCACTAAGCAAAGTCCTCCAAAATCCAAAAATTTTTTACTCACCTCAGGCTGTTGAAGTGGCCATTCCAGTCCCAACACAAAGGATTTAAAGTTTTTGTGCTGATGTGCACTATACACATTAAGTATGTCCTAAATACATCTTTTTTCTTGATTCCCAGCAGAACTTTTTGTCCAAAACACACACACAAAACCAGCACAAAACCAAAACCCACCATAAACCAAGTAAAGCTGAATTTCATACTGGTCTGAGACAACTTGTGGGCCACCTACTTAGTACTATCACACTAATTAAGAATATTCTAACAGCAGGGGAAGGTGGAAAACACTTTGGATGTTTTGCTGAATCTCCTGGAGTTGTACAAATTTCCCAAATTTAGTTCTTCAGAAGCCCATCCTATAGATTAAGATCTTGCAGTGGTCAGTTAAATTATATATGTTTTTCATTAGAAACCTAAAGATAAATATGAATTCATAAGTGTGTGTATATACACACTTATCTGCAGGATTTAATCATTCAGATCACAGTGGAAAGTAGTTTTAACACAGCAGTGAATTTTGCCTTTCCAGTGTGTTAGAGAAAAGGAAAAAAGTAGAGCTGTGTATGAACATAAATCAGAGTGGCTTTTACCATTTCTTTAATTCCCAAGGAAAAGCTATAGCATTTTAGGCAAAGAACAGTCTCCATTAAAGAAAGAGACAATCAGCCCATTAGGTCAATTTTAATTTTAAGACCAGAATATTAAATACTCCCTTTGATTATGAATTGTATTAAAGTGATTAAAATCATCGAATAATAAAAAAAAGTCCTAATCCCAGACCTGCTGTCATGTAAATATATATGGTTCAAAATATTTCAGTGCAACTTAACATTTTTTATGAGGTGCATAATTTATTAAAATGATAATCCAAGCACACTTAAATTAATTTTAGAACTCACAAATATACACTCTTACCATCTTACAGTCTGATATAAAAAAAATGCCAGTAAAATCACATTTTCTAGCCTTTTACTTCTCTCTTGATTGTATGACCACTTCTACGATACAAAAACATCTTAAAAGACTCAAACTCCATCAGATATTGGGAGAGATGAGTGACAAAAGCTACGGGCAGAAATCGTAACATTTTCCTGAAAAATCTTTGTTGTTATTTATAAACACTTTTTTTTTTCCTGTTGCTGTAACGCAACTAGGAGACATATGCAGATAGATAAAACACCAAATGTTTATTTTTTTTTTTTAATTTGGTGGGGTTTTTTTTGTTTTGTTTTTGGTTTTTGGTTTTTTTGGTTTTTTTTTGGTTTTTTTTTTTTTTTTTTTTTTTGTTGTTTGTTTGTTTGTTTTTGTTTTGTTTTTTATGTTTTAAAGTGATCTTTGCATTATGCAGGCTTTTTCCTTCAGATCACTGTTATAGTCTTCCCAGGCAGGCTGCAATCCCCGTTTGACTCATCACATTATGTTCTCATATTAAGTTTTGCATTAAATCCCAGTGCCATCCATAACTTGCTACTAATATCTTTACACCACTGAGGCTTTGATATTTGATGGAAAGCCCCCGAAACCTCACCAAGGGTCTCATCAAATCAGGCAAGCCTCACTTTGCTATGTATTTACCAAGTGAAGCATAGATTCAAGTGAACCCAGTTTGAGGAGTCCATGGTTAGTTAATCAGCTATGAAGAGTTTTCTCAACCTATTGTTTTTAGCAATACAGCCAAATTTCCACAAAATGGCATCCCTTGCTGCTCTACTTGAATATCAATGCTTTACCTGAAGAGAATCAAAATGGTATCTCTCCCTCCCACTAATTCCTGGCTTCTTGCTTAGTGCAACGCATCTAAAGAAATGAAACTTATTGAATCAAGTTTAATGACATAATAAATTCTTCCCTTCAGACAATGTTGAGGCTTAATTCACTAGAGCACTTTAAGCCTTTGCCTTTAGCATCTGATGGGTCATTAGTCTGTAATCCAGCAGCTAGCCTGTTTGGAATCTAAACTAAATCAGGAACCGTATCAGTAGTTTTTGAAATATGACTGGCAGGTCAAGTGGCCTCAAAAAGACTGCCTGGGGCAGTTAAGACTAGGATAGGGCATGACTAGAACAGAACCAGTGATGAATCTGGAAGCTTGTACTCAATAAAGACTTCATTCATTCTAACTCACTAAACAGCAGTCCTTCAAATGACTTGACTTATATTTTTGATGTTTTTAACCAGTAGGTCATGCAATAAAATTGTCCTGTATGTGCCAATAGGCTTAACACACAGATCATTGACTTGCATACTTGGGCATATTTTATTTATATTTTTTCCCCTCAAGTTTTTCCATAGAAGCCTGAAAAAGGCAATAGAATCACTGCCGTGTGGGAAAACATGCAATCTAAAGGACTTAGAACATAGAATTTTGAAAAGCAGAAAGTTTGATGAAGCACCCTTTTGTCCAAAGAGAAAAAAACCTCTGAAATTCCAGTTCCTACACCTGGAAAGTCACATTCTTGAGATGCTACAAATAATCTCTGCTCCCAGCTGAATATTTCTCACATTACATATTAAAAACACACCACATGCAATAATTTTAGGGCTTTTCAATACAAGCCAGAAAACCAACTCTGCTTGAGAATTTCAGCTGGAGTATTTCAGGCTTATTGGAGAGGAAAGTGTGCTGTGCTCATCTCCAGCACCTTCCACCACAGCATTCACTGAATGCTCGTAAGACTTGATTCAAAGTCCACTCCAGTCAATTGAACCCAGTGGCCTTTAGATCAGGCCCTTAATCTGTACATTGCACTCAGATAATCAGTAACTGCTTACCTAGAGGACACTTTTCTCTTTTTTTTTTTTTACACCCATCATTTCCCAGATTCAACGAAACATTTCCAAACCCCTCAAAATCAGACTGACTCTTCTGGTGGATACAGTGCAGCACATGTTATAGTCGAGGTTTAAGTGGTGTTTGCAGCTGAAAAAAAAACAAAAACAATCACAGAGGGGGAAAATTAATAAATAAACATGTAATCTTGACACTTTGACTCCCAGAAAATACCCTGAACTATGCTTCAGATCTGATGCCATAGCGATCTCTCTGTGGGGACAAAGGCACATTGACACCAAGCAGGGGAGGAAGGCTAATTCTGGTTTGGAAACAGAGCACGGGGCTGGGTTATGAACTGCAGACCAAGCTCCCCCACCATCCCTAGAATACCAAAATACCAGGATTCAAAAGGCAGACAGGATAATCTCAAGAACCCTGCTCTGAGGAGTGACAGGAGCCCACAAGCACCCCATTTAAGAGTCACCTTCCGCCGAGCGGCTGTGTGAAATTCAGCAGGGCAAATCCCAAAATATCCCCAATTAGAAAGATAACTCATTTCCAGATCCAGCCTGCTCAAAGCTGTCTACAGTTTAATTTAAATATGCATTAAACACACTGTGTAGCAGAGGAAAAATTACTTATTGCTTTAAGCATGCCCATGCTATTTTAAAATAGCCTGGCCGTCATGAGCATTTCTCCTATTATCTTTGGTGACATTTAATCAGTGCTTAAATGTTGGGAACACAGGGGAAAGAAATCAGGTTATATATTTGGGAAGGCGACTCTTAAAAATTAGGCTTCTTTCCAAAAGAAAATTTAACCAGTTGCTCACTGCCTAAGCAAATAGAGTTAACACTTGCATTTTCTCCTGGTGGGAGGAAGGTCACAACCAAGACAGGGTCAAATCCTTTTGGGGACACACTACCAGAACTGAATTCAAATTCCCAGCAGACTCAAACCAGTAACTTCAGCCTCTGTACAGTAAGATTCTCTTTTTCCCTGTGCCTCACACACTACAGAGGTAGAAGGTATTTACAGAAATGAGAAAATGTAATTTTTTTTTCATTTATTATTGAACTATTAAAGGCACTCTGTCATTTGGGATCTCCCTCCATCTCCAGCCTTTGTGTTCCAAGGTACTTCAGTAACGGCAGCAAGTGAAACTAAAATGCCAACTTGAGATTTGCATTATAAATGGCATATACAAAGAGAGATTTTTTTAAACTTTGGTTGATCTAGCATATCAAAGACCTTCTTCTCTCTTTTTCTAAGCTACTTCAGTGACTGTATTGAAGTGAACTGAAAGGGTTAGCTTGAAAGTGGCAAGAAAATCTGGCATGCAAAGAAATAAATTTTTTTCCCCTCACACTTATTTCAGTTGAACTTTTCACTATATGGTGGCCCCTTTCCTCTTCTAAAAAACATTTTGCTCTGTCTCTCTCAAGCCATCCCAATGTGCTGTGCCAAGACCAAACAAGGTGAAAATACAAAGTCTGAGCTTCTGACACCGGTTCCTTCGGCACTGCTAAACTGAGCACCGGAGTGAAGACTACGAAATATTTACTCATAATTTCCTCTTTAGCCAGAGCTGAAGGTAGATCCAGTGGCCCTAATGGCATCTGCCTCTCCCAAACTTTATCCTGATGCACTTCCCCACAGCACAGAGCTCCATGTGATCGGGGTACACATCCCAGAAACACGCGTGGAGGATGTTCTCCGCTTCCCGAGGAAATCACACGCTGTTTTCACTACTTGCAGTGTGGTTAGCATAGCCTTACTCCAGTAATATCTATCTGGGAAAAATGAAGCAGCATGGAAAAGTCACCAGGGGAAGAAGAGCAGAAGGAATGACTCAGCTGTGAACCTGGATTCAGACTAAAATGACTAAGAGCTCCCAAAAATCAGAAAAAAAAAAAAGTTCCACGACTGCTGATACCAATTCTCCACTCAGATGTTGTCCCGTTTAGAAAACTTACAACAAGTTAGATTACTCTTTAGAAATATTGGTCACTCTGTGGATCCCTACCTAGCTGGTCCCTTTCATTTGAATAATTAATCAAACCAGCTGCTTTAACTCTTTGAAACAAAAGCCCTTTGTGTTTACTGACACGTTCAGCAGCAGTCCTAGATAAGCCTCAGAGACGAGCTCCCAGCCTGTGTTTGGTAAAAGGCTGAAGGTCTGAGGGGAAAGAAGGGGCTGGCAGACACAGGCAAGGGGAAAGGTTTGGGTTTCCCAAGCTGGGGCTGAGTCAGAGCTCAGGGCTCCATTAGCGCTCCGTGTTTACGGAATAAATCGTTATTCCCATCACAGACACGTTCACTGCCCACTCCAGCCCGAGCTCATTCCTCTTACATCAGTGACTCCACAGCAAGATTAGACAGACATGCAGCAGGGGAAAAAATCCAGCTCAGGACACTGTAATCCCTGCTTTCCCAACAAACTTGTTTGTGCCCAAAGGCCTGCAGGAGAAACCATGTGTGTCCAGGCTGGTGGCCGAGGACAAACCATGGGACACTACGAGTGCCCAAAAACAGGGGGAATGTTACTCCAGACATAACAAAATACAGCTTATAGGGACACAGCTCTGGGATAGTCTTCAATGTGCAGCCTCTAGAAGTTGATTTATCTGCAACTAATTACAGAAAATACTGGGGGGTTTCTCCACATCACCCAGGTCACAATAGATGCCCCATCCCTCAGTGCTGATGACACGGGCATCCTGTCAGAGCTGAATAGCTGCCTACTGACCCCTCCTCTTCACCAAGGGGGACTTGCTAATGTCCTGGGCTAAACCTGTGCCAGCACCAGCTGGCAGGCACGCTGGTGAACCGACCAAACCCACCCTGAAGACAAGCGAGACCTCTGCAACCTGCAGAAGCAAGACCAGGATTTCTCCTTCCTCCCAAGATTAACTGCAGGAGAGTGCTCCAGCAGCTATTCATCACCACCAGCACCTAAAGCCCTCCTCACTGCATATATCAACGTGTCGAGGGCTGTGACTAATGGAAAAGGCACCACCCTATAAAAAGGAATAAAAATGAAGGAATCATCAGTAACAAGCAGCAAGTCAGCTGCATCAAGCTAATTTTTTTTAAATGTAAAGATTTGAAGTAAATACACACTCAAAAAAAGAAAAAAAAACAAACCCACAACCTTCTTATTAATCTCCTGATAAAGAAATGCAAAATTTTAAATCAGTTTAGGTTTATTTCAAGCAGCCTTAAGGAGATAAATAAATATAAGCTTCCAAAATGCCCAGGGAAGCGACACAAGCCTGCAATCCCACAGGGGCTGCAAGGATTCTGAGCCACACGTAAAATACTGTTTGCATATGTGAAGTCCAGCACACAACAGACTTCTGGGAGGAGAGTAATGTCAAATAAAAGAGTAGCTGTATTAATAGCTATACTTATTTTTGCTGATGCTTTCCTATAAGGCTACATATAGGTAGAGAAATTAATTGTCTGGGCGCTCAGAGGGGAGAGCCCACGTTCCGTAGTGACCCACCCAAGTGGGTCAGCCTGAGCCTGATGGCAGAAATGAGCAATAAAAAGTTTAACACTGTCTGAAATAATCCCGGATTTCATTTAATCTCCCTCCTAGTACTAAAAATAACAGAAAGCAATAAAATCTCAGATGGTGCATATTGCAAGAGCCGGCATTTAATCTCGCTGATGAGAAAAAGAAAAAGCGACAGACCCCTTTCTCAGCTTCCCAACACTCCCAATTTTGATTCTTTTCCTGCAGTGCTGGAATATGCACCTACTTCCTTGAATTAACAGATCTCCAAATAACACTCATAGGGGCTATTTTCCTACACATAAAGTTGCTTTCTCTGTTCAGAAGAGTATAACTGGCTTTGGGAAGAAATAAAAAAGAGTAGCTAAAGCCAGTAATTTCCTCAGCCACACATATGGCTTCTAAGTTTAATAGCAATTATGTCATTTTTATATATGATTCACTTGATGTTGTTTTCATGTGAATCATTTGACATATATAACTCTGGCAGATTTCTTAAATAAGCATATCACCAGAGACTAAATTACTAATCAATTAACCAATTTCTTCCCCCCTCCCCCATCTTGGCATGCAATTAGGAGAGAAAACTAAACTTAGAAAGGCACTTGGAGAAAATGAGGTTTGATAAACCATGGGGTTTTTATTCTGGGGGGAAGAAGGGGATGGCAGGGCAATAAACTGGGGCCTGCAGGAAAGAAAACACACGCAAAGACTTTGCATTGAAGTGTCTCCCTGCTGGGAGCTGAAGAGCATCTCTGCAGCACCCCAAATATTGTGCAGTCCCCCCAGGCAAGGCTCAAGCCCTTCATCCCTGCCTTGCAGGAGCACCAGTGTGGTCACAACCACCTGCTGTTCAGCCCTCGAGCAGGTGCAGCAGGGACACCAACACCCCCAAATGCAGGAGGTTTTAATTCTCACTTCTCTTCTCGCTGGGGATGACAGGGGAGGCCAGCGCTGCAGAGGGAACAGGGAAGGAAACAGCCCGGTTGGAGAGGTGTTTACAGCTCTCTTGCCCGACCTCCCTGTGCTCTCACCACAACACACACCCTTCTTTCCAGAAGAAATTTCATACCCTGCAACGCCCCTTCCTCATTTTCAAACCGTTCACCACCCTGGTGCTCAGCAACCTGTGCCTCGGCCACAGGCACAGACCAGCCCTTCCTCCCCTTTCCTGGAAGCACAGCTGGGCATCCCCTTCCAGCCCCACACCACCTCAGCTCCCCGTGCTCTCAGGAAAAATAGGCAGAGAGGGTTTATTTTGCCACCTTAACTGTTTTTAACATATTTCCTTTAGCTCCCAGCTCAACACATAAAGGCAGAGTACCTTACTCATTGCATTTATGGGCCTCGAGTGAACCAACCACAGGCATTTTCCACACCCTTCTTGTTACTCATGTTGAGGACCAGGCATCTTTCAGAAGGAAATCCACTTCTCTTGCTATAAAAATGCCTAATGAAAGCTGGTTGCAACATCTTCAACTCTCTAACAGCTTGCAAAGGCAGTCTATACCTACAGCAACTTCCCACCAATATTTTGTTTCCCTCTTACAAACTCCACCAGTCCTCACTCACACACAGAAAGCAAAGATAGCTGCTCTGAGCAGCTCCTAAGAGCTGATATCTGTGTACTTTGGCTGGTATCAAAAGAACAATTAAGCACCCACTTAATATAATCACCCAAGTAAATGCACTAACTCCCTTAAGACAACCTTATTTGCTTGTTTTATTTAAGAACACATTCAAGAGATTTGTTTAAAGAAACCAAAGCAAACAGTAGGACCAGGGCTCAACCACTAAACATCCACAAGACCAACCACTCCAAATTTTTTCCAATGCAAAATAATAAAATTCAGGTTTCACAGTTCAGCTTTCAAACACAAATAGTTCATAAGCCACCACAAGAGAGAACACCAACTTTGTTTTCCCACCTCCTAGAGCTGATTTTACCTTAAAAGTGAGCACATTGAATAGGCTTTCTTCCTTCCTTCCTTCTTTCTTTCTTTCTTTCTTCCTTTCTTTCCTTCCTTCCTTCTGTCCTTGATCCAAGAAAGCAGTGAGCCCAGCTCCTCTGATGTAGTCACCTCCCTGCAGTCAGGCCCAAGTGAAGGCAGCTGTGCCTTCTGGAGCAGCCAGAGCACACCTGGGAGCAAGGAAGGAGGTGAATTAAAGCCTGTGAGCCAAGCCAAGCCATCGAAACTGGCAAGGGACAAGTGTGAGGTTTATACATGGACATCTACTGAGACAGTAATAATGCCCCTGCTAGGGTGAGCAGGCACCCTAATAGCCTCTCTCTGTTATTCATGGTATTCACATATAGTAAAATTACTTACTTAGGTGGCAGTCATATTCTAAAGAATATATTCTAGCCTTTTAGCTGATTCACAGTAGAAACTGGTTTTTTCACTATCCCAAATCATGGTGATGAGAGAATGGAATCATTAAATTGTTTAAGTTGGAAATGTTCTCTGAGTCAAACCATTAACCCAGTACTGCCAGATCATCACCAAACCATATCCCATAAACCATTGTCCCATGTTGCTCTGCACTGGGGTGGCCTCACCTTGAATATTGGGTGCAGTTTTGGTCAAGAGGAGGGGAAGACACTGATCTCTGCTCTGTGGTGGCCAGGGACAGAGCCTGGGGGAATGGGTAGAGCTGTGCCAGGGAAAGCTTAGGTTGGATCTCAGGAAAATATTTTTTTACCCAGAGGTGGCTGGGCACTGGAAGAGGCTCCCCAGGGCAGTGGTCACAACACCAAGGCTGACAGAGCCCAGGAGGTGTTTGGAAAATGCTCTTGGGCACCTGGTGTGACTCTTGGGGATGGTGCTGTGCAGGGCCAGGAGTTGGACTTGAAAATCCTGGTGGGTCCCTTCCAACCCAGCATATTCTGTGATTCTGTGACACATATAATGTCCCTTGATTTTTACAGCTGAAACACCTGAAGGATGAGATGAGCTTCCCTGGTGAAAACACCCCAGGCACACCAGGATAAGTCAGCTTGGAGGTCAGCTGTGTTCACACTGATGTGAGCAAGCCCATGAGGGTTTTGTTCTCACAGCAGTTGTCCAACCTCCTGTTCACTCACTATTTCAGGTGCCTATCCCAGCTGCTCATGCTCAGATGTTGCAGATTATCACTGATAGGAGCTCTTCACCCCTAGAAGTTTTGTTCAGTTTCATGCAAAACCTGTTTTTTCCTCCCTTTTCCTTCTGCTGTACAGATCTGGCAATCTGGTTTTATAAAACAAACGATTCCCCAAAGACAAGTGTGCTGACAGGAACCAATACAGCTGGTTTGACTCCCCTGAGCCATGGCTTGTTTAAGGTGAGAAGCCTGCTGGGTTTTCTTTATCTGGCTGGATAACAACTGTTGTAAATTAGGAAATTCTAAGCAACAGAGTTCATGGAATCACAGAATGACTCAAAGGGACCTTAAAGACCATGGGCAAGGCATTTTCCACTATCCCAGGTTTCTCCAAGTCCCATCCAGCCTGGCCTTGGACACTTCAAGGGACAGGGCAGCCACAGCTTCTCTGGGCACCCTGTGCCAGGGCCTCACTATCTCCTCCCTGTGCATACCTGGCAGGACCATCTTGCCCACCCAGGAAAGAGGAACTTCATCTTCCAAGTTGTGACTGTACCATGGAGGACCAGCTTCAGAGCACCTGGAGCCCAGCTCCTGGGCACAGCACTCCTCCCAGTGTTTTCCAGTGGGGTGTTACAGGACACTGCCATCTCTCCCCCACATCATGAACATTCTCTCTGCTGCTCTGGGTGCTGCTGGTCCAGTGCTCTTCCAGAACCCTACCTCTGTTTTGTGAACACTCAGTTCCCTGTGCAGGGTGCCCAAAGACCTGCTGCCATCAGCTGTGGCTTCCAGGCAGCCACGTGTGCTTCCCCAAAGGCTCAGAAAACACCCAAGCTTGAGCACTTCTCAGAAGTGAACCTCCCCTGCCTCCTTTTTTGATCCTGTTTACTCCACGCACTTAATTAACACAACCACGTTCTGAGGGTGCATATTATCAGCACCGCATGCCCTGGTCTAACAGAAACCACGGCAAAGTATTAGTAATAAAATCCCTGCTTTGCAGAAAAAGTAACAGCAAAATGCTCCTACACCACGTACCAAATGGCACCTCTTCTGTGGCATCCCCACCTTCCTCGCCTCCCTCTTCCTGTGGCTGGTCCATCTGTCCTCACTTGGGAGCTCTGATTTCACACATCTTTCCCCACCACATCTCCCCTGCTCGCCGAGTGCTCCTCAGACACCCTGTGATTTGCAATCCTGCAGCAGTTGCACTGTGTGGTTTCCCATCTCTCCCGGGCTGCCCTGGCTTCTGTATTTCCTGCTGCCAACAAGCCCATCTTGCACCCATTGCCAGCCCCCCCAGGGCCCTGTTTCCACCCACCTCATGTGGTCTGTGCTCTGGATGTCGGCAGTGTGAGCTCCTCACAGGCTCTGCCTGCCGAGTCCCACTCACCCAGTCCCTGACATAACCAAATGCAATCATCCTGCTGGCAGGAGGATGGAGAGGATTTTGCAGAGTGGCCCTATCCTTCCTCTGTTCCCCTCCCCATTTTCCCCTCTAGACTCTCCACACCAGGAGGGCTGATGATGATGATGATGTGCTGAGCTGGACCACTGTGGACGTCCAGCTCAGGAGATCCCACCCTACTTAACCCTCTTAAGAAACTTTCCCAATCCCGGATGAATCCTGAGAAACATTCACTCAAAGAGGACTTCCCAGCTGCAGAATCCTCAGTGACAACAATATCTGCAGTCCCAAACCTGATGTAATCCAAGCTTGGACTGGACCTGTCAGATCTGCTCTGAAAAATTCACAGGCTAAAAACCCACTAGAAAAGGAGCAGAGCAGCACTTTTGTTATCAGATCAAAACAATATAAAAACATTAATGACCATCCTTGCTTCCCCATGACTTACTTGGCCAACTAGGAAAGAGCTAACCTGATTCCCTTTAAAAGTTATGGTACACTCTGTAGCAAAGATATTAAAATTTTCCAGGTTTGTCTTTTCCTCAGATTGATTGATACTGCAAAAGAACAGACAAAGCTTGGGCTAGAGGAATTTTCAGGAGTCTTTCTAAAGTAAATTTCCTATATTTAGTTAAATTGCATGCTGCTGATACATATTATTGGCCTACAAAATGAGACTCACCCACCCAAGGAAAAGGATTAACTGAAATATTGCCATTTCTAGGAATTAAAGTTATTGGAATTCAAGCTGAAGCCCATTTCCTATATGCAATCTTAATGTGATCCTCAGGGAGCTCTGAAATTATCATCTCCAAGTAAGTGATCTTTTCATGCAATTTTATTCTAGCACTATATCTAGGTATCTTCTCCATAACTTCTATGTCCACAAGCTTATTTATCTCCTTGCTAAAGTTCAAAATCTAATTTCCAACACAGGTTACTTACTGTAATAAACTGTACAAGCTTTAAAGTGACAAGTTGAAAGATACAATTTTTTAGAGTTATGAATTAATAGCCATATATGTCAAAGAAAGTGCCAACTTTTTCATATTTATAGATATATTATTGAAATGATAAAAAATGAACTGAGGAAAGAGAAAAGAAGTGAGGAGAACTACATATAATGAATCAAACATACTTAACAAGACATGTACAGACACTTTAGTGTGCATCTCCTTTATTACATTACATTAATCAAATTCTGCTAAAGACATCCATCTAACCAAAGTGTCACAGTGATATTCTATAAAAACATTCTTTTGAAAAAGAGTCTTCCCTGACAGCGGTATCAACTCCACTGTCTTAAGTGATTGTCAGGACTGCATTACTCAGAAATTAAGAGAATTTATGTAAGTGCCTCACGAGCTCCCCTGAAGAAAAAAATAATTTAATTGGAGGAAGTATACAAACTCTGATAAAGGCTGGTAAAATAGGGATAAGTGATTTCACTTAGGGAGGCATGAACGGGGGGTTTTTTTCTGCTTCTTCCTCCTTTGGTTCATAGCACTGACAGACTTTCTTTGTCTGGAAAATCCTGGAAGAAAATCCTCCCTTCTGCTAAAATGGGCAGAATATGTGCACTTCTGCTAAATTATCCAACAAGACCTGATCAGTTGAGGTTTGAGACTTTTTTTCTTCCTCTTTGTATTTATTTATTTATTCTAATGAGCCTACAAAGAGCTCTCAGGAAGGCAGTGGAGGTTTCTTTGCCATGCAGATGTGAGGCCCAGATGTGGCACAGCTGGGCATGGCCTGGCTCTGGGGAGCAGAGATGGTTCTGGCAGATTGGGCACTTGGGTCATGGCCACATGTGAGTTCAGGTTTACATCAGACATGATCTTCTGCCTTTTTACAACTTACTGTATCTGTGTTTCATAGTGAGATTTATAACAGGTCTTCATTTGTTGCTTAAGAGCAAAACAATGTGGGGTTAAAATTTTACTTTAATTCTTGCATTATCCCATCTCCTTCTTTAAAACAGTATAACCCAGGATTTCTTAACTTTGAGCACACCTAGGAAAAACATGAATGCTAAAATTCCCATCAAATAGAGAATTTGGGTGAGAATAAGCTACCTTCAGACCCCAGCAAGCCACAGAGAATGAGGGGTGAAGGGTATTGCATCACTTCTTCTCCATTATTTAGATGCAGTGGGATTCATAAATCCACAGAGGTGACATCCATTAGGTAGCATTAAGGTAGTGCTGGTATTCCCACTCAGCTCTGGGCTTCCCATTGTATGTGGGGGGGGTGGGTTTTACTTCCCTGCAAAGGAAGGGAAAACTCCTCAGGGTAATCCCTGAGTGATGTGGCATCAAGTGTCAAAATATAAGACAAGGAAACGAGGCACAGGGAACAGTTTCATCTAAATGATTCACCGACAAATCACAAAAGCAATGATTTGCTCTTCCCAATTATTCTCTGATTTCACTAATCAAAACTATTAAGCCTGGATGTTATTCAAAACTCAAAGTCAACACTACAAAAAAAGCCAAACATGAAATCCACCATTTGCATAACTTATTAAGTGAAATATGGAATTCATGTGACAGACAGAACGTCAACTTCAAACTGTGTTTCCAGCCACAGCGAGAGCTGTTTGATCTACACGGGTTAGTTCCTTACCAGGGAAAAAAAAATCTCACACACACACACAGAGAAAATTTGCCAAGCTAGTCAATGCAGAGCAATTTTGCAGTGAACTTTGTAAATGCAGGAGAACTGTGAACAGGCTGGATCAAAACTCTGCCACGAATTCAAACTAATATTTACCGAACATCCAGTTCACTGCTCGCTCAGCTGCTCTTATCAATGTTATAATAAACTATAAATCCTAGCGAGCCCCGAGGCAACTTAACTGCTGTAGTGATGCTGGAGGGTGATTAGGGAAAAAACTAAAGATAAGATCCATTGTTTTTTTCATGGTTGTGCACATCATTTTTCTATTTCTGATGCTTTATGTGTGATAATCTGAGCTTCCTCAGAGGTAAATTCTCATCTAATCATAAGTCCCCACACATCAACAGAACATATCCTATGTGGTCTAACAACAAAAAAAGAGAGCAAGAAGTGTGTCATTAACAACATGGATTTAACCTACAGTAAGCTCATTTTTAGGCTGCAACAAAAGCCCTGGAAAAGGTGAAAATTAAAAGATGCCACCTAAAGAGCTCCCTAAAATTAGAATTAATTTTAATCTGCCTGAAAAAAAAAATCTGAATGGTGCTGAGAGCTATGAAGATGGGGTGGTTTTTTTTAATAATATATATAATATCAAACAAAAGGAACAAGCAGCCCTGTTTTAAAAAATCAGGACAGACATGTTCGCCAGTCAGATTTATACCTAAGCCACATGAAAATGTATTGGCAGAGCCCATCCTGTGGCATTTCTGACATGTACAATGTACAGGAATAGGATCCCAGGTGCATCCAGGTAAAGGCAAGAGGAGGAGGGGCACAAAGGGGTGGCAGAGGAGGTGCAGAGAGATCACCTCTCCTTTTGGTAGCCCCACAGGTGTCAGAGAAGGATCTTGGGTTTCAAAAGGACATTTAAAATCCCTGTCAGTATGTTCTGCTCTGGAACTGCTCCAGGCAGCATTGGGAGGAAGGAGATATCTCCTCTTGCTATTTTTGGGTTGGAGCATCCCTGCTCCAGACGGGTTCTGGTGCTTGTCTGATGCACCAAAACCAGAGCAATAAACCAGAAGATGAGCTGGCTTAATATCAGGTGTGCCATTAATAAATATTTCCCTCTTTCTTAATGTTTCTCCCTCTGTCCCTGCCTGGGTCTGCTCTGCTCCCCAGGCAGCCCATCCCTGGCTCTTACAAGCCAGGCTGACCTTTCTCTGCATGCACAGCCCTGCCAGGATCAGCCCCAGCAACTGGATTTTGTCTCCCTCTAAGTGACAGCTGCCATTTTAATGATCCAGCAGCAAAGGTGAGTTTCATCTCAGGAGGCAGAGAGGGAATGCAAAATAAAGAAAGGGGAAAAAAATTGTTTCCACAAGAAGCTCCTAAAGATCAGATGGTTAGGAAGTGATTTGGGGGTGAATTCTATATATAAGAAACATTTTTAGCCAATTTAACAGATAACTGAACTGGTTCCTACATTGCACTGATGTGTATTTATAACTCCATTTGAATGGATTCCTATTAAATTGGTGATTTTCAGTGGTTCTTGACAAAACCCGACATTTCCCTGTCCTCATCTGCCTGGTGAGCTTGTCCAAAGACAGCTCTGAGCCAGACTACTACACTTTCAAAATCATTTCAGTGACTTTCCCCTTTGGTAATGAGATAGAGTGATTAGAAGAGCTCTCACCATTACCCCACTGTTTTGCTTTAAGATACATATGAAAATTCCTTCCCTTTCTCAGCCCTGGCACGTTCAGAGTTACTGTTCCCACTCACAGCTGTCACTACCATGCAAACTTAATAAATTCCATCTATGCATGACTTACTTAGCTAACCTCCATCCACCAGAGATACACGCTTCTTACTCAGAGACAAGGAGGACAATAACATAGTAAAGCTTCAAAACAATAGCTCTCATGTTTCAAATATGTATAATATTGCAAGGGGCTTATCCCAGCCCTGGTGATCCTACCCAAACAGAAAGGAGTTTTTCTTTCATACTATTTAACTTTTGGGATTTTTGTGTTTGGATGGGTGGTTTCTTTCTTTTTTTTTTTTTTTTTTTTTTTTTAATGGGGTGGTTTTGGTTTGCTTTTATTTTCTAACACAGAAGTAGTTTGTAATTGATTAGGATAGGAAATGGAAATAAATATAAAATAAAATAAGCTCTTTTAAAAGGAAAAAGGTAATTATAAAGCAATAATTAAATAAAGGAAGAGGTAAAATGGCCGGTGCTTCTCTCACTGAGCGGAATACACCCCAAAACACAGAAAGCCAAATTCTGACCTACCCCACCTTTGAAATTTCCACTAACAAATGAACCCTCTGGAAGCGCCACAAATTCAAATCCACAAAACCCAGAGTAAAATCTGGCCCCTGAACAATTTTGTTAGCAGCAAATTTGTCATGCACATTAAACCCTCGCCACCAACAGCCTCGGGCCACATCAGCTGGGACCCTGCACCTTTCCCCTTTGCCACCTTGTCTGTCAGGAGAGCAATCAGCCCTTTTTGGAAGAGCTCAGCGTTTTTCAGAATTAACACCGCCAGAGAAGTAATCCAGGCCTGTGTTAAATAAATACTTCCAAATGCCAGGTGAAATGCACATCAGAGTGCATCAGGCAGCCACACAAGGTATCTGGAGGCAGTAGAACAAAGTATGCTTCACTTTGCATTAGAGAGGCAGAGCGCTGAAGCCCAGGAGCAACAGAAAAATGCAGTATGAGTAATTTTACTGGGTGCTTCCCTGCAAGATTTCCTGGGGCCAAGCACTGTCCTGGCTGCGTAATTTTGATTAAATCAATAGCTGTTTATCAGTGTGCCATAAAATGACAGGAGCCAGATGCAACAGGACCGAAAGCGAGCACAGGTAAGTGAGAAACAGTGGCAGGGCTGATGATAGCTGGTAATTTCTAGGCTAATTAACTTGGGCTTGAGGATGGGCATTGGAAAGGTTCACTCAAATCTTTCATCATTATGCTTCTCCTACTGGATGTCCTCTAGATGATATTAAATGATGGATTTCCCAGCAGGTTTTGCCTGCTAAGCTCCCCATCCCTGGAAGGGCTCAAGGCCAGGCTTGGAGCAATCTGGTCCATTGGAAGGTGTCCTTGGGTTGTAACGAGATGGTCTTCAAGGTCCTCTCCAGCCCAAACCATTCTGGAACTCCATGGTTCTACCATACATTGCCTGGATGCTGTGATACCTTGGCCCAGTGCAAGTTTAAAAGTGTGAATCCGGACAAGTGGGATTTGAAGCACAATTCTGACCATCAGAATATATCTTTTCCTTCTATTTACTTTCTATTTAGGGTTTTGGGGCAAACTTGACAATAAAGGGGCCACAAGAAGCAAGGTGTGCTTGGAACATTTCTTCCTGCCTTTACCCTGAGCTGCTGATGGAAGTGTTGACCATGGTCCTCAGATTCCAACCCTTTGTCCCAACCAGATCCTGTCAGGTGCCCCTGCTGAAGGTGGATCAGAGGAACCCTGGGGACATCCAGTGAGTCTACAAGAAATCTGGACTTTTACCTAGACCAAAGCCTGTCCATGCTATCTGTTCTAATCTCTCAAAGAAAAAAGATTGCACAACGAATGGGATGCACAAACATTTCAGAAAGGTGTAATGCATAACAAATGGAGTTTAAAGGTGCCATTTCTTAGGCTCATTCATACAATTAAATTCCATTATAGTTTCAACTTCCATGTGGAAAATGGATGTCGTAAGAGCACCTATAAATTATTCACATCTTTACTAAATGAAGGGCTATCAAAAAATTGTCATGGGCTATCCATATGCAATATGGCTTGAACCACAACTGACAACCTAACTAATATTTTTAATATCCCAGTTATTCCATAATTACAAGAACACTGATGTTTTACAGTGTTAGTTCAAAGTACGAAGCTAGGAAGAGAAGCAAACTTGGTGAAAACTCTGAGCTGGATCTTGCATCCTTTGAAAAGCCCAAGCTGGAAGCTCACGGTGTTTTTATGGACCAGTGGGTACTTTTGGGTATGCACAGAATGAAGAAATAGAGCCCCATAGTGGTTAATCCCCAAAGCTAAAAATAAAAGCAAAACAAAACCCTACTGAAACCAAAGCCTTTTAAGCCGCTCTCATATTTTAAGCGAGTTATTAAAATGTTAATTATCTGAATAACATTATGCTTGAACACAAGGGGAAAAGACATTTTGAAAATTGTGTGCTTTTTTAACTGGGAGGGTAATTCACAGATTTCTTCCAAAATGACAATTTCTTTTTTATTCAGCAGCTTGAACACTAAGTCAGAGCACTCTTCAGACTGCAAATATAGCAATTATCCCAAGTAATGCTTTGACACTGTTACCACAGGCAAGTGGCCAAAGTGCATCAGCAGTCAAAATATCTAAGCAAGTTAACAAGCTCCTTTTACTCTCAGCAGAGCAGGAGAAGAAAGGGAATCCAACCCCTAAGAAATGTTAAAATAAAGGAGAAAGAAAAGCTGCTGGTGTTTGTTAAAGAAAATGGTGTCGGTGTCTGGGCCTGATCAAGGTGTAATATCCCAGTCCCTGACAGATGTCCCTGGCTGTGCGGGGTGGGGAGGGCTCCTCCCCGGCACCGCTGCCGCCTGTGCCCGGATAATGACTGGCGGCAGCCCCACCAGCCCTCACCTTGCTCCTCCCTTTGGTGCTCTTTCTCCTCTCTCTTTGCCCCATTTTTCTTTCTTTTTTTTTTTTTCTTTTTTTTTTTTTTTTCTTTTTCAGCTCCATTTGCAAAATACCCCCACATGTACCATACAAAAGACATCTAAACTCATTAAGGAAATTCCCAAAGAACTATTAACAAATCATTTTGCTTCAGCCAGAGATATCAGATTTAATTAGGTGAGCGGTGTTGATGGGGTGCAAAAACAAAAGCCATCTCCTGTCTGAAAAGGTTCAGGTCCTGTGTAGGCCCCATTCTTTCCTCCATGGCACAGACAATAATTGAGCATTTTTTTAAAGGACATAGGGATGAAAAGAGGAGTCTGTCTCGCAGACAAAAGCTTTCAACTAAGATTTGTTTTCCTTTCTCACCAGGTGACTTAAAGGGAAAAAATCTTCAGCTGTAAAGAAATGGCTACAACCTACAGTGAGAACACAGCGACTGAGAATATAAAACAGCTCTAACAAGCATAATTTTTGCAAGTGATTAATCAAAATGTATTTAGCCAGTCATTTTCAATGATAATCAAAAGACCCGCTTAAAACAATAATCATTTTGCAATAATAACAGTTATGTTCATTCAAATGCAGGCAGGCTCTGCTGCCTGGAATGAAACCTCGACGTTGGCCCTGCCACAATGCCCTGAAACACTGAAGGGTTTCTCCGAGTGGGGAATCACCAGGATGGAGACCACAGGTTGCACAGATTAGGGGCCTGTACAGCACAGGAATGCAAAGCACCGGGGAGCCAAAGGTTTATTTCTCCTCTCTTGTTTTAAACCTTTGGGTTAATGCTCTTTGGAGGTCTGGCCAGTTGTCATTTTAGGGCAATATTATCTGGGTGGTAGGATAATACTGGCACGTTACTCAGTGTGTAATGGGAATGTTTTTCTAACAGCTTCCAGAGGCTCCAGAGATCATATATTGTTAAAGACAAGACTCACTCAATTTTTTTTAAAATACATCTTCAAATTAAGAGGCTTAAGAAATACTAACAATTGACTTATGCCTTTGTGGTACCAGCTATTCCTCCAGACCTTTAAGCATATTCCTCATTTCTCCTTCCCTCTTGTATTGGATAAAAAANNAAAAAAAAAAAAAAAAAAAAAGCAAATTCCACATTAGTCATTGGCATATCAGAGCTGAGACCACTCTGGGCTCTATGAATATATCTTTATAATTTAAGGCTTACAAGGAGCATGCACCAATTAACACCATGGAGCAAGCTTTTGATACAAATCATCATTAAATAAACACGCCGAAGCTTTTCAGAACCAGGAGCTACAAATGATAACAAAAGAAGTCAGCAGATCCAGTGGGAAAGAGTAAAAACCTCCTCCAAAACATAGTCTGATGCCACCTCATAAAAAGCAGTGGCTGGCAGAGATGCCATGAGCAAAAAGGGGAAAAAAAACAAACAAACAAACAAAAA
>VZTR01031757.1:238598-260698 GCA_013400775.1 Chaetops frenatus | reverse complement strand
AAAAAAAAAAAAAAAAAAAAAAAAGTTTAAAATCTACCATTTTAATTTTTAACAGTTTGAAAATGTTTAACAGAATATATTTTATGCCTGTGAGAGATAAGGACAGGAAGAGTAACAGGACACTCTTCTAATCTTGAAAGTCACCAAAAAAAAATAATTTGGAAGTATTTTCAACTTTATTTTATCTGAAACCCTGACAGTTAATTTGGTGTGAAAAACTGCAACAGTAGAAAACAGATGTTAAGGGGCAAGCATATAGTTAAGGTCAAAACAAACATAAAACACCGCTTCCATTTCGAGGGGAAGGAAAAAAGATTTGTCCAGCAACAGGTTTTATGCTAAACCTGCTTTTTTATTGTTCTGCTTGTGATATCTGTAGACTACACAATGCAATACTGTCTGCCATAGCGCAATACCTCTCAGCACCAGTAATTTAAGACTTTCTTCTCTGTAATACACTAAACCATCATAACCTGTCTCTTCCTATTTAGTTTAACCTACAACCACCACATACTGATTTGGCTGTGTGTGGCTTTCTCTATTGCCATTTATTACTCCGCTCGACTCCTGAAATTCTGTTTGCAATTTAAGGCCACAAATTAGAAGCGTAAGTCATCTGTTTCCTATAATCCCCCTGTCAGGGCTGGAATCACATTTGGAGCTGAGCACCAAGCGCGGTCCTGGGCCGGCGCTGCCGCCCCGATTGGCCACGAGGGCTGGGAGCTGCTCTGGGAATAAGGAAGGGGAATGGGAACGGGAATGGGAACGGGAAGGGGAGCGGGAATGGGAACGGGAATGGGAATGGGAACGGGAACGGGAACGGGGCGCGGGGCTGGAGGCGGCGCGGGCAGCGGGGAGGGAGCAGCAGCCGCCTGCGCAGCAGAAAGGAATAAATACTGTTTTACAGCCGTAACCTTTCGGAAATATCCTAGCCAAGTGGTGGGGGGTTGCCACGGGGGCTTTTAAATATATATATCTACATATATCTCTTTTTTTAAATATGATTTTTTCAAACCATCTTCCAGGGATGGTTGTAACTTCCTGCTTCAATCCGAATCTTTGGAGAGTTCTGCCACCTTTGTCACACAGCATATTTTCTGTCTGTGCTGCCTTTTGCTGTCCTAATTAACTGTTTTCCCCCCGTATGGCAGGCAATATACAGAGCTAAAATGGAGATTTTTTTAAATGCACTGGTTCAATTTTCCTCTTTTTTTTTTTTTCTGTAATTATTCTAATGAATCCATGCATTTGTTCCTTTGATGCCAGTGGAAAATGATTTTAAGTATGTAGATGAGAAATCTTAAAAGTGGATTTTTTTCTTTCCTGACAACAAAACCTTAGCTAGAATTTAAAAATCCCTCCATAATTCTTTCATGCAACATTTGGGGTTATGTCCACAATTTGAATAATATTTTCTTTCCTTTAAGATATATTCATAATAGTTTCTGACCATCACTGCTAGGAGCAAAAAAAATCAGTCAGTGTTTTTTACTTCAGATTATTTAAAACTTTCTCTTTATTAATTGAGACAGTGTTTCCTGTTACAATCTGAAAAGAGCAAGATAAAGCCTCTAAAAAGACCCCAATTCAGAGCAGCAGTCAGCGGGGAAAATATCTCTAGTTAATAGTCCAATGGGAGAACTGCTCTGCATGAGGGGGGGTGGGAATAAATAAATAAAGCTAGATTCCATTAATAAAAATTCCTCTGACTGCCTTATATTTACTAATAGATTTACTTCTACATGGGCTTTGAACTTCTAAGGAGCAAATCAACTTGTTTTAAGTAGCACACTCTGCTCGTGTAGGACAGCCAAATGCTGAACTCTGCAGTGTGATCCAGGCTGAGTTGCAGCAAATTTTTTTTTCCCTTGGATTTAAGCAAAACAATAAAAACCTTATAATTTTTGTTTAAGTTAGAGGAGTCCTAAAAAAGAACATTCCACTGCTCTTTGTGCTTCTGTAACTTAAAAATTGGCTGTGCTTTTAAGTGAAATTTGGCAGGCTGTTAGTCTACAATGTGACTAGGATATTTGGACATAACAAAATTGGCCAAGATATGATATTTTAAATGGAACTACTGTTCATGCAATTTCCTAAGGTTTGTTTTTGGGTTGGTTTTCTTGCCTTTTTTTTTTTTTTTTTTTTTATTTTTTTTTTTTTTAGCTATGCATTTGGTATTACAGTTTAATACACACAAATAAATACGTATTACGAGTCCGTAATCTACAAACGCAAACTATTGTCAAGATGCATTTACAGCGTGTACTGTGATGATTCCTGAGCAAAAAGGCTCCCTCATAATAATGAATGCCCATTATTATAAATAAGCACACAGTAGAAATAACTGATGGCACACAAAAGCACACGCAAACCACTTGGTTTGTTCCAGGGCTCAGACACCAGCACTGCTATTGCCGAGCTCTGCGTTGGAAGAGCAACTGGAGTCCTGCCATGGAAATGAGCAGCATGCTAAGGAGCAGATGTTCCTCTTTGGAGGGGTGTGGGGGGAAGTCTTGCACCAAAATGTTGGTGGCCCCTTCTGGGTTTACGAGACAAACCAACTGCTGTGATGCTGCCCTGAAACTGTGAGGGACCTGTCTGCTGAAAATCTGGAAGCTGTAGGAGGTGAGCCTACAACAGCACTCCAGAAACATTTTGCAAGTCACTTTTAACCACCATTTTAAACCTGTGTCAGGGGCCAGGAGGATTATTCTCCTTCACCAAAGACTCCACATGCTTCCCAGCTCCCAGAATGTCAAAAAATACGCTGACCATCTTGCTGGGTAGAAAGGGGGTTTGCGTTTGCCAGGTTCCACACAGACAGACACATGGTATAAAGTCAAATTGGCCATTGCTCTTATTAATTACCAATTGAACCAAACTGAGCAACTTAACCCCAGGCCTGGAAGCTGTGCCAGCTCCACTGTGAGCTATGCACAACCTCCCCCAAAACCAATCCAAGCGAGCGTGTCTGCCTCGCCTCTCACTCACCAACACACATGACACAGCCCCAAACCCTGCAATGGGGCTCTGCAAACAACAAAACCCTCTCCTGCTCTACTGTCTTCACTCTCCCTCTGTAAAAAATTAAATAAAATTATGCTTGTTTGGCTTAGCCCAAGGTTATGAATTTTAAAAACAGCTTGCTACGTGAACAATGCAACCGTATTTTACATAGTAGCACAGAAACTGTACCCCACAATTAATTATGCATTAAAATACATGGCAGCAATCTCAGATGCAAGTTAGAGGCCAGAGTGGTGTAAAACCACCATATAGGGAATAAATTTAAATACTCCCAAGGACACCTGGGAAGCTGGTAGCAGAGGCAGGTGCAGGAATGGAGCGGTTGCAAGGCCCCAGCTCAGGCCGTGGCACAGCACCAAGAAGGTATGAAGAGCTCTGGAGAGGAAAGCAGGATCATGCATAGAGCAGAGTGCCTTGAGAAGTCAGGGGAAATGCCCTTGGTTTTGAAGACACAGAAAATTAGGGAGCTGAGCAGCTATGAACAGTAGCCCAGGGCAAAAAAAGGCAACATAGAAATGATTAAAGAAATATATAACTATAGAACAGAATGATAGAATCATTTAGGTTAGGAAAGACCTCTAAGTTTATCGAGTCCAACAATTCCCTCAGCACTGCCAAGCCCACCACTGACCATGTCCCCAAATGCCACATCCACATGGCTTTTAAATCCCTCCAGGAATGGGGACTCCACTACTTCTCTGGGCAGTCTGTGCCAGGGCAGGACAATGCTTTTGGTGAAGAAATTTTCCCTAATATCCAACTCAAACATCCCCTGGTACAATTTGAGGCTATTTCCTTTTGTCCTATTACTTGTTACCTGTGTGAGGAGACCAATATCCACACGGCTACAACCTCCTTTCATGAAGGAAAAGGAGACTAGGAGAAGAAAATTAATTTGATCTGTGGTTGAATCCCTAGATTAGCTTTCAGTATTCATAGTCTGATGCTCAGCTTATGCTTCCAAAAACCAGACAAACCTCTAGTCCTTAACACAAATTTAAACACTCCTTGGGGACTGCTATTTGGAATAAACGAGAGGGACTGCACAAGCAGTTTTAAATTAGCAGTTTTGAACTAAAAAATTGTGGGTTTGAAATAAGAACGAAATCTTGAAGCAGAGCCTAAAATCACCTGTAAACAGACAAGCTTTTGTCCTGTTCCTCGGAGCAGAGGGTGATGGGTGGGGAGGAGAGAAGGAGAGCCTTTCGTTCTTCACCTCTTCCCAGCTCCTACAGGAAACATCCCAAATCCACACAATGTTCCCCAGCACTACATCTTGCCTATGGATCTCCAAGCGATCTGACAGATGTGTAAATTCACACTGAGCCAAAAACTGCCCCGGGATAATACAGCTGTGCACACTAAAGAGAGCAAGCTATTCCAGCATGAATTCATGGACCAAAAAAAATGTCATTTTAACCCACCTTTGGCTTCAAGGTGTACATTTTCCTGAGGTCATCTGGGGCTGATTTCACACAGTTGTGGTCATACTGACCCCTTTTTTTGCTTATTAAAAACTCAAATGCAAAGAGGATTATTTTCTTCTTTTCACTTTCCTTTTTTTTTTTTTTTTTTTTTTTGCTAATAGAGTGAGTGTTTAACAGGCGATGCGAGGATGAGCAGATTTTCTTAAATGCCAAATGTTGATGGATACACAGCACAGATACACCAGTATCATAGGCTGCAAATGTCACTTAGCCTCAAGAATTCCTCTGTCCAACACTGTTATAACAAGGTGCTTTTAAAATTGGAACAGGATTTACACCAGCGAGGTGTGAATCAAGGATACTTTTTTTTTTTTTTTTTTTNAGGATTCTTTTTTTTTTTTTTTTTTTTACCCAGTGATAGCTCATCACTTCTTACAGAAACCTGGCATGGTTTAGGCAAAGCTGGATAGTTACTCAAACCCACAGTGATTTACAGGGGTTGCTCTCAATGCTTTCAGAAGGAGCTATTCCTGGATGTCCCAAAAGTAGCTTTGAGCATAATAGTCCAGTTTGTGATGCACTGACCAAAGTAGCCAAGCAATCCGGAACATATTAATTACAGACAGAAAACAGATTGTTCCTGAAGATACAGTCTAATACTCTGTCTTTTCTTGGAACAGCTGTTTCTGAGTAGGTGAGGCACACAATAATTTGCTCTCCAAACCAATGGAAAGAAGTCATTAACAGGGGGACAGTCAGCAGAAGTCACTCCTTTACACCAACATTCACCAGACAAAGTTATTAATCCCACATTAATCATTGGATAGAGTCACAATGGAGTCATATAATAGCTGAAAGACTGTAAATTTGGTGATGTGATGCAGCAATAAAGGGGTTGGAAAGAAAGGAATAAGTGCTATACTCAATGAGTTCTCAGTGCTTATTGCTTCATACTAGAAATTTTGGTTTTTCAAACCTTCCACGTTGATGTTTCAAAAGAGAATGAGAAAAGAAGCATCACTTTCAGACATTTGGTGTAGAGGGAGGGGAAGATAAAGAGGAAATATATCCCAGTGGTAAAATCATGAGATGAGAAATCATCAGTCCCCTCCTTGCTGTGTTGCCTTTACTCCACCTGCAAATCATGTGGGGAGGAAAGGCAGATCCTAAGGACACAGAGCTTCCCTTTCTCTTTACTGGGTACTGAACATTCCTCTCTCTAATCCTTTTCTACATCAATGCTAACCTGGAGACAACACAGACCAATTTCCTGCTGGCTTCCCAAAGTCAGTGAATCTCCTCGCTCATTTGCACATGGGAAAATTGATACTGGAAGACCAGCAGTGCACAGCTATGCATGGCTGCTCTCCATGCTACACCACCTCCTGAACCCTCCTAGGGAACTCAGTGTCCTGTGCCATGGTGTGCCATTTCACAGTGTGGTGAAGATGTGCCACAAAGCATCACTGAGCATGCAAGAGCACACAAAACCCCCACAAAACCCAGAATGCTTGTTACTGTCTTAAACACAAGGTTAAAATTGCATCATTGTGTATAATTGCATTTACATTGCTTTAGTCCACTAAGCACAGCATTGCTCATGATGGTTTTTTGGGCTGATTCCCAAAAACCTTGCTGCAGGAGCAGGGAAGGTAGTTCCCTCTAATAAGATAACAAATATTTCTGAATGACCTAAAGTGAAGCTCATATTACAGCAAGAAAACTAAATTCCAAGAGGAAAGCTCCAGATGAAGCAAAAATCCCCACAGATTACCCTCAAATATTCTGGAGGATCTCTCTTTGGGTGCTCAGCATAAACAAACCAAAACTCCACTGTGGGTAGTCAAGGATGAACTTACAAGGCAGAATATTCTGTGATTATATTTTTATTAATAACTTTCCCTATTGATAACCTGCCTGTATTTAGTGCCCAAAAGTTTTTTCACTGAGATTTTGTTCCTACAAAATGCTTTGCATTTTAACATAAATTCCTGGGTAAAAGTGCACTGTGTGCAAATGCTTTGTTGGAAGGCCAGGAGTGAATCTCTCCTTCAATGAGAAACCTTCAAGAACCAGAACTCTTCCTCCCTAACTCCACTACTTACCCAGGCAGCCTCTGCTCCTACACCAGCACAGAGCAGGTCTCTGTTCTGTCTCACCTCTGCCTTCTCTCACCTCCTCTTTATCTCCTAAATTGGTTTAAATCCTTATGTCTGTCCACACGGCCTTTCTGATCCCTCCCAGGCATCTGTTAGCAAACCAATCCAAAACTCCCCTCGTGTTCTTCAATTTTGCAAAGGTTTTTTTTTGAAGTTTCAGTACCCAACACCAAGGTGAGTAAATTTTAATAGGGGAAATGTCATCTTGGAGCAATTAACATCTTCTGGGGTTTCCCAAGAGCAGCTCCCATCCTTGCCACACCCTTCTGCACTTCACCCTTGGGGTGACTCTTGTCCCCTGAGTGCTTCCTGGGTCTCACTCCCTTGCTGTGCTCAGCCAAACTTCTCAACACTTGCCAGGGTCAAATTCTGTCACCTTTGGGATTTCGATCATTATTCTCTCCAATGCCAACTCTTTTCAAAGGAAACAAATACAATGTACAAAGGAGAGAATGAAGAAGGACACCCAGCTTTTGATTTTTTTGATACAGATGAATGTAAACAACTTCAAGGACCACTTCTTGGGGAAAATGTTATTTGTCTGCTCTTTTTTGTACATATAATTTCAGGCTTTGTGAATATTTTGAATTGGGTTTGATCTCCCAGAGTAAAAAATTAAAAAGTATAATTCTAGGTGACCTGTAAGATCTTCCACAGATGGAGAAAAATTTGCTAATGGACATCACAGCCTCAGATAACTGACTCAGATTTCTTAAATTAGAGAGAGCCTGGTGTTAATGACAACACTTATTGCCTAATCCAAAAACCAAAGTATGTTTTGCCCATGCTATGCAATCCATAATAAATGTTTAAACAATCTATGTGATTTCCAAAGTCCAGGAAAACCTCTCAAATGGGTTTCATCTCCAGGCACCTCCTCAACAGGGAACAAGATCTCCTGGAAATGATTAACACCAGCCCTCATTTCACTGCTCTCCTCTTCTGGAGAGCCCACGTGCTCCACTTGCTCCAGTGGCAGAGGGAAGCCAACCCGTAGGAAATGGCTCTGCTGCAGTTTACAATGCCTTTTAGCATGGCAACAGTAAAACCCAAAATAGATTTTTAAACCAGAATCACATTTACATATGTATTGATTCCTTTCCCTTTTGTAGTGGTGGTGAACGCAATCTGATGAGCCACATGCTGAATATTTGAACACTAGGAAAATCTGCTTTTTAGGATATATGTGTGATAACTTGGACGCCACTAATGTAATTTTAAACTTTTACAGCATGCCAAAACATCTGACAAATTTGGTACCTTATTTCAAGAGGATTTGGCATTTTTCTGTGCTGGTTTCTTCAAACATACGTAGCAGATTCACTTACTACTGAAGTGCAGCAACCTCCAGCTCAGCACGTATTAACTCTTTCACAGCACAGGACAACGCACTTTTACTTTGCACTAGAAGTGAAAAATATTGTATCCAATTAAAATTGCATGGAAAATGAATGTAGGGGGAAAATTAATTAACCAAACTGGAATTTGTCTAGGATATAAAGGCTAACACCCATACAGTTTCTTTAAAAAAAAAGCACAGTCCCTAATAATGGCTATATTTAATATTTTATACGTGACCCTAGGTTAAATCTGAAAGATCTGCTATAGATCAATTATAAACCACTGATTTATCCTTGAAAAGGAAGAAAACAAGTAGTTTTCCAGTAGCGCTGGAGAATGTTGCAAAACATCAAAGATGTTGCCCTTTTCCTGATAACACAGAAATCAGGCACTGATGGAAAAAAGCTCTCCCGATCACCAAGTAATGAAACAGTAATGAGCATGGCAGCCAGCTCCTCTGCTATCTCATTACAATGCAGGGTATTGTGGTGTGTTTGCCAACGTTTGAGGAAAAGGGAAAAAAAAGCCTGACAGTCTCTCCTATGAGGAAAGGCTGGGAGAACTGGGATTCTTCAGCCTGAGGAATAGAAGGCTTTGGGGTGACCTGATTGTGGCCATCCAGTACCTGGAGGGACCTGTCAAGAAAGATGGAGAGAGATTATTTGCTAGGGTTTGGAGTGACAGGACAAGAAGGAATGTCTTCAGACTGAAAGAGAGTAGGTTTAGATGGGATATTTGGAAGAAATTTTTCCCCATGTGGACAGTGAGGCCCTGGCACAGGTTGCCCAGAGAAGCTGTGGCTGTCCCATCCCTGGAAGTGGCCCAGGCCAGGCTGGATGGGGCTCTGAGAATCATTGTCTAGTGGAAGGTGTCCCTGCCCATGGCAGGGGGTGGAACAAGATGACCTTTAAGGTCCCTTCCCACCCAAACCATTCTGGAATTCTATGTCTGTATGTCTGTATCACTTTGTGTGAGGAAAATGTTAATTCATGTAAGAAAATGTTATTTCTTCTGGACAATAATAATTCTCCAAAAATTGCATTCTTGATCTAAATGTTCATGGTTGGTGGCTGAGGCACAATACTAAAGGTTGGCTTGCTTAATTGTTAAATTCACAAAAAATGACCCCGAGAGGAAGCAATCCAACATATTCTTACTCATAAAATTCCATTACAAGATCATTTTTTCTGTTGAAGAAATGAACGTGTGGCAGTTTTGTTACCTATCCCATATTCACCTGGAACAGAACATTATTTCTCAGAGGTCCACTGAACTCAGCACAGAAGGAACCATGGCACTGGCAGAGGAGGTTCACACGAAAGAGTTAATGCATTTGCAACCGCCAGACACAAACACGAATCTTTGCAAGTCCTGCTGTAATGCGGCTCCCCTGATTGCCTCAAAAAGACAAATTTCTGTTACAACACGGAAGCATTATAAACTAAATTCACCAGAGTCCCGTTGTGCCTTAGCTAGAGAATATGATTCCTGTATTAAGTGCTTTTAATTTCAGTGCTTGGGAGCTGGTTTAAAACCGTCTGCTAATTTGTGGCGCTGTAACAGTCGTGCTCTCATCTTTGCAATCAGAGGCAGAACTTCTTTAATGTGCCTCTTCTCATTCCACTTTGCCCAGAGATAAGCCCGGGCAGCTCTCCACCTGTCTTGGCAAATAAATCAGCTGCGTGAAGCCTCCGACAGGTGAATTTGTCAAGCCTTGATACGCTCCTGGTAGGAGTGAAATCCTCCCATGGCAGGTGATGGTAGAATCCCAGAAGGTTTGAGTTGGAAGGGACCTTAAAGGCTGTCTCATTCCAAGCCTGGAACATTTCTCACCAGACCAGGATTCTTAGAGCCCCATCCAGCCTGGCCTTTAACATTTTCAGGGATACATGGGCAGCCACAGCTTCTCTGAGTGACCCGTGCCAGGGCCTCACTACCCTCACAGGGAGGAATTTCTTCCTAATATCCCATCTAAACCTGCCCTCTGGCAGTGTGAAGCCATTCCTCCTTGTTCTGTCACTCCAGTCCTTTATAAAGAGTCCCTCTCCAGCTCTCTTGTAGCACCTTAAGGTACTGGAAGGTGCTTTAGGATCTCCCTGGAGATTTCTCCAGACTGAACAACCTCAATACTCAGCCTAAACCTACCCCATCTCTCCTATCTCCCAGGTTCACCATCCTTCTGCTTCATTGCATTGTGTTCATGAGGCACTGACCCTCAGGAACCCAAAACTTCAAAATTTTGAACCTACTGAGGCTGATCTTGCAAAATGTTCTTGGTGGCACCACGTACGTGTCCTGCAGGCTGACACAGGACCATGCACTCAGCATCAACCCTGCCACCACCACTCCCTGCAACTGGAGGATTTGCAGAGCAGAAGGAACTTGTCCACCTTTCTCACCATCAGCTTGCAAAAATAGCCAACAGCTGCCCTAGGCCCTGAACACGACAAAATACTTGAAAAACTTCCAATTGGCCAAATACTGAAAAACTTCCTGTGGGGAACATCAAAGAAACTTCAAGCGGATGTGGTCCCCTGCTCCATGCATCCCATCCACTAAAAAAATGTCACAGCACTGTGGAAGGTTACATGACGTAATCTGGCACAAGGTGGTAAATATTGAAAGCTTGGGAAAAAAAATCTCCAAGTTCAGTACTCAGTAGTAGATATTTCACTGGAATTTATTGCAGCAGGTGGAAGTAGGGCAGATGACAATGACCTGCACACCATAAACTTGTAGGTATATTTTTTTTTCCCTGTGAAAGTGAATTATTTTCAGGTAGTTTAACATATCTCTGATTCTAATTACTAGGCAGACCAAGATCACTCCGAACATTTGACCTAAGTACCTTCATTTCTTTGTTTAAGCACAGATTTACTTGAGGCTGGTACAATATGTGAAAGGAGCTCGGCTCCTCTGCTGGGAACAAAAATGAAGTATTAATTAATTATTTAATTCCTTTTTTAATTACTATTGTATCAGAACCTTAAAGTGGGGCATTTCCTTGTGTCAGGAAATGGTTTTTTAAAATGCAATTCTACAATAAAAAGTTAAAAAAATAGAAATGGAGGAAGAAAGAAAAAGAAATCATTCTTCTTCAAATTGAAACCAGCATAAAATATTACCCCAAAAGACCTGGGCTGATTTCTTTATAAATGAGCACAACGTTAGAACCATGGCAAAGGCAAATTGGCCTACAAGAAAACTGACAGCTTTATAGCCCCTGCCTTCTGATTGAAATGTTGGGAAGTCTCTTGGCAATTCTCCCAGACATCCAGGTAGAACAGTGAGTTCACTGATTATGTTAACTAAAACAATCTGCCTTTGCACAAACGCACCTCGAGCCCAGCCAAGTGTGAAGGCTTATCAACATGCCAGACCAAGAAAAGGACCTATTTACCTGCAGAGAGCAGCTAAACGACAAGGCTCTGCAAAACAACCCGGGAACATCAGTGTGCAGGGCTTCTTTTATTGTTATTTTTTTAATATATGGCCTAAACGGAGGCAATGAGGCCTCGGCGGGACCGCGTGGGTGTTAAACAAGAGGATTCCAACCGATGTGTTTAAACACTGGTAGAAATCATTAATAACGAGAAACACCATCCTGAGGAACATGGTAGTAAAACACATCCGAGCAGGAAGAATAAACTTAATTCTGGGAGAAGAAGGCTCAACACAGTCCTTAGCTGTTATCTTTTGAGCTGGCCATGGTACAGAGGAAGTGCTGCCAGGACACGGGGATCCCGCTCGCGGGGCGAACAAGGAAATTGTTTATGTTTTCTAAAGAGGGAAAAAAAATGAGACCCATAATAAACCTAAACAATAAAGATTACAAAAAGAAACAACGCTGTTAAGTGGCAATCTTTTGAGGTGAATGCATAGCTGAATGTTATTTTAAACAGCACATAACCCAGGGAATTATGATGTTGTTTACACAGGCCTGTCTCTTGGAATCTGTGTATGTTTAGAGTTTGGTTTGTTATATGTCTTGGTTAAGCTCTCCAATATGTCTGTCTTCTGAAAAAGAGCCCTACGCCACACTAAAACTTAGCTCCAGCAAGTTAAAAATACGGAGAAAGTACCTTAAGTAATGTCCCTTTCCCCAGAGATGCCCTTGGTAGCAGTCAGTAATGCAATCAGATATCCAGGGTTATTTCGATTGCCTGCCAAAACATCACTCATGTCTATTAAAGCATCCTGAAAAACACCATTACATCAATTCCAGCAACGGCATAATTATTCTTCTTTCTGGAATGTCTTCTGATGTGAGTCACTCAGTCGGCGTGGGATTTCTCTGGAAAGCAGCTGTAGGAATGTCCCACAGGCTGCGGGGCAGGGTGGGGGCCAGCAGCGAGATGCTCTCATCCCAAAAAATCTGGTGGATGCCCAGGATGGTGGCTGGATGCACCATGCAGTGACACCCCACCAATGACTTAGACAAAACCCCTTTTCTCAAAGACATGGAGCCCCTACAGGTTTCTTCTGCATTTTGAATTTTGAAAAAGCACTTTTTTTGCGACTGCAAACCGAAGCGAAGAACTGACAAGGGTATTTTTGCTGAATAACTTGGGCTTCTCCTTAAAAATGCAGGCAGGAAGTTTCTAGGAAGCACAAGGCATAGTTACAGTAGTTTATGAATTAATGAGCATGTTTCTGTTCATTCCAGCTGCAGTTATCCCAGGACTTCCACATGGGCAATGCAAACCACACCTCCTCCAATCCAGTGTAATGTGACTGCCACTGGGATTGTAGTTAGAGAATCCTTAGGAACAGGAGAATCAATATGGTTCCATGTTTCAAGAATTAACAAAAAATCTCTAGCAAATCCACGTGAGAAATTCTGGGTTTGGTTACGTTAGTGTAAATCCCAATTTCTTTGAGGCCAATGGATCATATAGCTGAACACTCAGAGGAGAGTTTGTCCCTCTGCCTTCTCCTTTAATCTTCTTAACCGAAAAGTTTGACTTGATGAGATTCTACTTCATTGAAGGGATAGTACTGGTAGAATAATGCAGCATTAATTCTGCTTTTTGGAAGAATAAAAAGCACTTGCTATTATCACTAAATAGCAACTAGACCAAAAGTCATCCCTAAATGAACTACTTATAGACATTTTTTTACCAGGAATGCAGAAATGGATAAGTGTCATTGCTAAAAAAAAGCAAGTAATTTTTACTTTTATTGTTTTGTATGAACATCCAAACTACTCCTGTCCAGCTCATGAAGCTGTGGCGATGCAGACAGACTTGTGATGAAGACCTGGCCTCACTGAAATCAGTCAAATAACCAGAAAATTCAAAATATCTGTCTTTGAAACTACATACTGCTTGCTAAATATCAGAGTCCCCACCAACAAAAAATAAAGCATTTAATCAGCTATCAGATAAATCCTAGAGTCACAATCCAAATGAGAGCATGGGAAACGCTCTTTAAAAAGACCCTTTTAGCATGAAGGAAAAAAATTAATGATAATTGAAATGCTGAATAGTCGTTTGCATTGCTCTTTTAGGCATGAGGACAAACGTGACATTCCTCTTCATCTGCTGGGCGTAGTGCCTGTTTGATGCTGGTTATTAGAAAAATAAAACCTTTAAAATTTCTCTCCTTCCTTTGGACAATGCTCACAGGCACAGAGTGGGATCACTGGGTGTGTCTTGTGCAGGGCCAGAACAAAACCTCATCCCACCAAATTTCAGTCATCATCTCCCTACAAGGAGAGAGGACATGAACAAGCCATCAGCAGGTCCAGGCTTAGACTATTTGTTACCAAAAAAAGTCATAAGAGAAGTGAATGTGAATAGATCCATTTTATCAATGAAAAAAATAGAGGCAGAGAAGCATGAAAAATTCTCATACTTTCCAGCAGGATGTTTTCCTGCATTTGGCATTTATCATAGTTTAATCTATTTTATGTTTTCTTGATTGTTTATTGTAAAATGGAATAGATACTTTGAACAAAGCTAGGGCAGGACATGAGTCAATATCCAGCAGCAACAAATGTTTAGAAGCAACAGATTTGTAATAATTAGATGGAGACAAGAGATGATGAATTGGTAAATCTGAAAGTCTTTACAAACTCTGAAAATCTCAGATGATCGTTTAATCCATCAACTATCTTCTTAAGAAATACAATCACGGAAACTCCTGCCAAAAAAATCCTTACTGTAATCCTACCTTTATCTCATCCACAAATATACGTTTTCTATATAAAGACACGATCCCTCTTAAAAGGTCAGCTTTTGCAGTTGTCCACCAAACACCCCAATATGCCCACACAGCCCTGCAAGGTCTCTGCTGTGTCTCTTTTATAACCTACAGCCACTTCTATGGCAAACAGGGGGAAATCTCCCATTTCTACGTGGCAGACAAATGTTTCTCCATGCACCAACTTCCACTTCTGTTTCTCGCAGGTTACACATGGCTTAAATCCCCTTTTAGCCCAACGTGTACTGAACTTACTAAAGATGAAGTGAACAGGCATTTCCTCATAGCACTACCTCACACATGGGACAGCTTAATGGCTTTGCAATTAATATATGCATAAGTACAACCTGCATTAGTGGTGGTAAAAAGCAAGTTGGCTCCTTGATTACAGATCATTAAATAATACCAAGGTTCTCGAGTTTAGTGCAAGCATGTGATGTACCTGTTCAAAGGTGGAATATTGTGTGAGTCTGCACATATTCCTATCCCCACACGTGGTTAGTCTTGTTCTGACAGGATTTTTTTTTTTTTTTTTTCAACCTATGGAAACCACCTGGTCTCATGTTTCCTGGTGAGAAGCAGTAATTTTTAAATGATGCTGCATCAAATCACACTAACAATAAGAGAAAGCCTGGCCCAGGAGCTATTTACTTCTGCAAATAAAAACAACAACAAAAAAAGAGGGTATTTTATCTGAACAGAGAACTGCTGCACAATGGCAGTGGGGCCCCAGAAAGGGAAAAGCTGAGGAACTATTGCTTTATAGAAATCAAGGATGAATATCCTTTCTCACAGTAGAGGAATGAAAATAGGTTTAAAAATTCTGAGGAGGGTTGGGGAGCTGAAGTTGGTTGCTTTAAGCAGAGCCTTCATATAAATTCTAACTCAGCAGTTAAATGGAAATGCTTAAGCCTATAAAACTAGAAGGAGAAGAGGAAAGGGGGGAACCCATATACATGAAACCAGCAGATACAGAACCATTTTATACAGTTCAGTAGGCAGGCTAACATGAACTTAATAGTGACAATTGTTTTAAATTGATTCAAATAACAAATACACATTTCAGAGATTATGAAGTTTTGCACTGCATTTTTCTTTTTATCTTTCAAAGAAAACAATGCTAATAGTTTCCTTTTTCCTACGCTCAATGACTATTTACTACTTTCTTGATGTGGACTTTCAAAATACAAAGAAGGTTTGGCAACTTTTCAAAGTCTTTCTTCAAAGTCAGCTCTTAAGTACTTTTTACAAAAACATGAAGAATACTTCTTACTACGGAGAATTGATAATGTACTGCTTTCGTTATTTGTATATGAAATACTGTCAGATAAATGCACATGGATTCATTTGTTTGGACCTTCTCTGTTAACCTTCTGTATGAAATTGATTTCGATTGATCACAAGAGTCAGGAACGTAACAATTGCTTTCAACCAAAAGCTGCTTCAGACATTATAGACCCAAGTTTCAAAGAAAAAAAAGTTATTGTACTTGCAAGTTTAGAGTCAAACTTGGCAGTTCTTCCAAATAGAGTGGTCAGAAGAAGAAAAATAAAAACAAACATCCTTCCAAGATTTTTTTTTTCTTCAATTGCCATACAAAATAATGGTACAAGTATGTCACAACCCTTTCTGAAAGTTATTCATGAAGACATAAGCAAAGCGTCCTAAATACTTTGTTGCTGGAGAGTTAGCATTTGTAGAGCATTTTGAGGATTTAAAGAACCTTAGAAAGTTGTCAGCTCTTTGCCGCTGCACAGAGCTAAACTTAAAAACAGACACAAATCAAAGCAGCCCCCTCAAAGTGACAAACCAGAACAGTCTATTTGTAGCCAAGCACATAGGTCAGTTTGTTAGAGGTGGACTAAACTGGGGCCCAAATCCAGGGGTGATTTGTAAGGTGGTTCAAATTAAATTGTGTAAGTAGGAGTAAGTAGATGTGAGTGAGTGTGAGAGCCAGGGCTGGTGGTGCTCACACTCCAAGGGGCCTGGGAAAAGTACCAGGAGGGAGAGAAGCAGCCCTTAAAGCCAAGGGGATGTCTCCTTCCAGACATGCGTTAGCTGTAATGATAACACCAACCCTGCACACCCCTTGTCACCACCCTGCAGAAGAGGCTGCAGGGAACATCCCCCAGCCCTGCTCAGAAATACCCTGTGGGTTGTTTCAGAGGTGCTCTGTCAGCAGTGGCAGAGCTCAGGTTGTGCTGGTGGAAGTGGATAAGGAGCATCTCCACCACCTCTTCCTTCCCGCCCAGCCCTGCGGGCACTGGTGACGAGCAGGACCATTTCCAGCTGTCACAGAGGGTTTCTAGGGTTTCTCTGCTTTTACCCCAGTTGTGGGTCTTTCTCTGATCATCTCCAGAAATTACACTCTGGCCTTCATTTCCCTCCCTATCCCTAATGCCCCTGTTCCTCCAATTTCCTGTCTCCGGTGCTGACACCTCTTTGTTCATCTCCCATCTTTTCTCTGTCTTGTCTATTTAGACTGTAAATTGTTTGATAAAGGGACGATGACTTAATAGGTGTTTGCACTACATCTGGCACCATTTGGTCTTAATCTCAGCTGGGACATGAAATCTCTACTATTAAGCAAATAATTAATAATGATTAGGTCCTAAAGCAGCAACGAGAAACTCCACTAACTTTACCCACTATGTCCCATCCCTCTTTTATTTCTTCTAATGCCTGCTGGCTTCTGCAGGGATTATTCCTGAGCCATGTCAGCTGAGGGGCAGCAGGCATTGCTGCTCAGTAGCCCACTGGATACTTTGAAAAAAAAGGAAGGTTAAACTGGAAATTATGTTAAATAGGAGTGCAAGGTCTCACAAAAAAACTTATAATGTATTCTTATGACAGGGCTGTGTTATGCATAATATAAACAGCTGTATGTAAGGGAGATCGCTGCTCTGTTTCAGGAAGTAATAGCCAAAGAAGCATTTATTTCTGACAATTAATGGACATAAAAGCCTATGTGCTATCTAAAGAGGGGAAGATTAAAGGAGGGAAGTAGCTTATACTATTGGATCGGCCACACCAAAACAAATAACCTCACAACTTCATTTTGTACAGAGCCTTCCATAAAGTCTGGATAATAAAATGCTTTACAGCGAGCAAAGAGGGAGGGAGGAAGCAGAAAGCAGAACAGATATGTTTTGAGCCGAGATTGGATCCGAAGCAACGGAGCCGTGCCAAGCAGCAGGAGCTGCAGAGGAGAAGCTCTCACCCCAGCGGCTGCAGGAGCCCGGGATAAGCCAGGCAGCGAGCTGGGCTCAGCCTCAGCAGAGTCAGAAAAAAAAACAAAAATGAAGAGGAGAGGGGGAATAAAACAACGAGGAGCCAAATTTTTCTCCTGATTCCACCAACGCAACCCCACTGACATCAATGGGTGTAACTGAGAACAGAGCCAGCCCAAGGCAGCCCGGCAGACACGCAGGGAGAGTTTGAAAACAAACAGGATGCTCCTGATGGGTGAAGGAAGATGGATGGGGAGCCGGCGGGGGGGCTGCTCCATGGGCCACCCCATCCCGGGCCCACAGGGCAGCAGCTCGCTTCCCACCCGGGAAGGGTTTGCTGGGAGGCCCCAGGATGTCCCCAGGGTGTCCCCAGGATGTCCCCAGGGCCACGGCCCATGGCTTGGGGCAAGGGCTGCGCAGCTCACAGCTCCTGCTCCCCACAGACTGCTGTGTCAGAGCCTGGGAGGTGGAGGGCAGATGCTGGACAGAGGGCTGTTCCCTAAAACTTCCCTGATTTTGCAGGAAAAGACACATTTCTGATCAACCCACTTCGTAGTGCAAGGGAAAAAAATCTTAGGGAGCGCACGGCCAGAGATGTTTATCTGCCACATGACAGGGCCCCCCGTGATTATTTCTGGATCCTGTTGTAGCACGTAAGAAGACCAGATTCAATAAGGGAACTGATTTCCAGCTTCCCCAGCACAGAGATCCATGTAAGACCTAAAATAAAACCTGATTTCCCGAGGCTTGTGCAGTCTTGTGCTGAGCTGAGTAACATGCAAAGCAGACAGGTTTTTATAGAATCTCACCCTAGATTACTTTCAAAAGGAGTTTTTTAACAACATATTTGTTTGGAAGATTTTGCTGTCTCTTCCTCTTTTTCTATTTTCAGACAGCTTTGTTTAGTGGGAAATAGAAACAAAAATGCAGCTCTTTTTGCAATTACTCAATATTTCAAAATTGATCCAGTAAAATAAAAAATTATTCTGAGCTCGTGGGACACACACACACACACACACACACACACACACACACACACACACACACTCCCCTTATTCTCTAATCCTTCCAAGGAAAAAATGTCCAAATAGTCATTTTGAAAAGTTTCTGGGAGTACACAGACAGCTGTTCCTCATACATACTGCAAATGTTTCTTTTAAATTCCTACGGACGCAACAGTTTGATACCAAGCCAGTACCTCTAGAAATGGAGAAAACTAAACACACCCCATACTGATGCTTTTACTGTCCCAACAAACTTTCTCCCACAACTAAAATGTTAAAACTTTTACCCCACATCCCACATTGGGAGATTAGTCCAATAACTAATGTTCTGTCCAAGTAAAATACATTTTGTCATTGCTTGAAAATGTTACCTTTCACAGAAGTATAGTATTTCTGACCAGCAGGGAACATATGTCAACATTATCTATTATTACACAATGTCAGGACCAGAAAGGGAAGGTGGGTGGTGGATGTTAATAACAACTTAAGCGATTTTCTAAAAGAGGCATTTGAGAAGTACAAAGCCAGAAGTTTTGAATGTTTTGTCTGATTGTAGCTGTGTCAGCAACCTGCCCCCACCACTAGCACAAACCTAAATCTGCCTGTGACCCAGTGCCTAGTTCTCTTTTCAATTTGAGCCAACACATTGCTAAACTGGAAAGTTTGAAAAATACCTTCGAAAACTTCTCCACCAAAAGGAGAGAGGAAAAAAAAAAATAAAAGAAAAACTTATGATCAGTCCTGGTGGAAGTGTTAAGGCTGTGATTTTAAGACCGAGATTTTTCACTTTGATTTTCTTCAACACTGTGTTAAACTGCTTTTCGTGCATTGCTACCCATAACTATATTTGTCTGCAGAGTGTCTTCATACTGAACTTTTTTTTCTTGGTGGAAAGGCACAGTCCCATGAGGCAGACTAACAGAGAAATCATCTCCGTCTTCTAGCCAAGGGATTGGAAAATTGGGGGTCACCCCACATCCTGCCACAGATTCCTCATGTGCCCCAAGCCATGCCACTTCACCCCCCTTGTGCCTCAGTGCCCAGGGTGCAGCCTCTCCGAGGTGGTGTGGGATGCCTGTGCCAGGGACCAGGACACAGCTACAGCAAAAAGACCTTCCAAATACCTGAGGTAAACAGCCAACAGCAATGTGCCCTTGCCCCAGGTGAGTGAGATTTCTGTTCCACAGCCAAATGTGAACTGCTCATCTGGGTCCCGGGAGATGCTCAGAGGCAGCATAAGGGTGTTGAGTGATCATAGAATCAGAAAATCTCAGCATGGTTTGGATTGGAAAAAACCTTAACGACCATCTTCTTTCGCCCCCTGCCATGAACAAGGACACCTTCCACTAGACCAGGGTGCTCCAAACCCTGTCCAACCTGGCCTTAATGATGGACCCTTTGGATGCTCCACAGAACACCCTTAATACCTCCCTTCACCACCCAGGTTTCAGAGCTGTTTGAGTAGTTTTAAGATGACCAGACCACCATTTTTAACATGGACTTGCTTATAAAACCCTCACTGTAGGAAAGTTTGGGAAATTTCTGTTTCCCACCAGAAGGCCTGCAAACAGAAATGGAACAGGCAAACTCTGGCACTGAATGAATCAAAGGGGGATGAGCAGTGATGCCGTTATTCAGCCACGTTTCCAGCAGTAATTCTGCTACTGGAAATGTCAAAATTAATGTCTTCAGCATCTCTCTTTCTCTGTCTGGTGCTAAATCAGAGAAAAAAAGCCGGAGGAGGGAGATCTGTAGTGCTTACCTGTGTGGAAGCCCTTCCAGGACTGTTCCCTGCAGCCAGAGACACCACAGGGTGGTGAACACAAGGGACCCCATGGGCTGCAAAGGGAGAGGAAAATGGCATTTTCCTTAAAATAATTTCCATGTGTGAGGCAAATTTGGTGCAGGTATTTCTTAAGCATCACCTTTCCAAGGAGAAGAATGTGCTGGTCCCAATCTCACCGCTCCATGAAGATAAGCCAGCCCCTCAGCATCATTCTGGTATTTGGGTAGAGTTGCCATTAAACTCTGTTTTACAAACAATGGGCCTCACATTCAATTTTCCAAGGTGGATTTGGGTGCTGAGAAAGGAAAATTACTTACCCCACCATAAACAAAGCTGCTGGGCCCATATTTCCTCACCTTTTGTTATGTTTGTGTCGTTTTGTTTTCATATCTGTTTCAAAAATCTGTGTAATTTCTTTGCAGTGTGTTCTTTCCCCAAAAGCAAATCCTTCAGGGTATTTATTCCCCTCAAAATACAAATTATTCTGTTCCCCAGTAATTATCTGTTTTGCATACAGTTACACAGCTGAATCAGAAGCAGCAAGATATGAATAAATATATAAATAATGGACACACCGAGGTGTAGTTTCTCATGTTTAACATAACACAGGGGAATACATTTTTATAGCAAGCCAGTAAATGTTGCAAACTGATGTTTTCAATTCCAGTGACTTAGAATTAACTTCTAACTGTGAGAGCTAAACTAGCTGCAGTCTTTTATAATCTCATGCTTTAAAGTTATAATGGTCTTTTTTCATCTGCTGTGAAAGAAGAAATTATATTTTACTAGGAGATGGTAAAGGTAAACCACGGGAAAAAAAGTACACTTCAAACTGCTTAAATATAATTATTTTTGTTCCATGTGATTTCACTCAGTGATATAAAGGAGACCTGGGTTAGCCTGTTGGAGTGGGAATGTGCTGGTAAGTAGAGAAAAACACGTATTGTTTGGCAATGCTTAAGGCATTTACATGAAGAAAAAAAAGGAGAAATATGGCAAAAACTGTTGAAAAACTGGAGGAAAATCACTTCCTTTCTCCCTCATAAGCTGCAGTTCAAACACCTATCAAAAGCAAAACTTAGCCCTGTGCCTTTTTTTATGAGGCTTAAACCAGTACCTTTTAGAAGAATTTTCATCCAAAAAAAAAAACCCAAGCCCTCTTTGGAAGTGCCTGTTCCTCTAAGCCATGGCAAGAGGTTGTGTTCGTTCACCTTGGGTAGGTTGGGATCAAACCAAAGCTGCCCCCAAGATATTTTTAATGAGCATTTTCTTATATCACTGACCTACAGCACTTTTGTGACCCCTGGCACCCCACCTGGCTGCTCTGCAGGCCTGCAAGGCCACCACCACTCACCCCACATGTGGTTCCTGAGAATCAAACACTCCCGAACCTGAGCCTGGGCTGCAAAATTCCAATGCAGCCCTAGCAGAAGCTCGCTGGCCTGACTCTGCTTCTTTGGGAATGAGGCTGGAGCTCTGAACCCAGATCTGAACCTGGATCTTGGGTTTAGATCCAAGGGTTTGGGTTGGGCCCCATCTCTAGTAAAGAAAAGCATAAAAGGAGATGAAAAGATAATTGTAGAAACTTAAAAGCCAGCACTGCATTCTTTTAAAATTACAAATTAAGCTATAAGTGATTCCAAACTATGCTGTTTTTATTAAAAATGACTTAATAATCTAATCTTCCTTTCCTTTCTTTTCTTTTGGAATTTATCCTATATCCCAGTAATCGCACATAGAAATTACACAACACCATGCTGGATACTCCTGACAATATAAACACAATTGTTTACCCAGAAGCATTATAGGTTCATGCAAAAATACAGCATTTAAAGCTTGTGGTCAGATCAAGAAACCACAAGTATAATTGTTTGTTTATCCAGCCAAGCATTACTCCACCGTCTTAAGTTTATTGGGGGGGG
>VZTR01031757.1:228288-238584 GCA_013400775.1 Chaetops frenatus | reverse complement strand
TTGAATTTATTTATTTATTCCTAACCTGTTTTAAAAATTCAAGTTGCGGAGGGAAGGCAGAGAGTGGAAGGCAAAAGGGAACGTTTTGAATAAGGAAATCGCGCCTTTGTTGTAGCTCGTGTTACCCTGCTTCATCCTTCCAGGGAAGCCTCGTGATAACAGGGCTCTTTGGTGGAATTTCAACATATTTTTCCCTTTAGTTGGGGGCAGCTGGTTTCTTTCCTCTCAGAGGAGAGAGACGAAGTATATTTATCACTCCAGCAGTGACTCAAAACAAACAGGAAATCTTCATCAGCAGGCTCCTGGGCAAGGCAGATACCAAGGTACTGGCAGAAAGGAAACAGAGGCTTTGGGCTGTGGGAGTCCGACATGCAGCATATTCTGCAGTAACAGCAGATAACTCGGCTGGAGAGACACCAAATTATTTTTAAATTACAAAAAAAAACAAAAAAAAAAACAAAAAAACCCCAAGAAAACAATAAAAAGGTGATTCTGAGGTAGCTGAGAGCACTCATGGCATCCATGGGGGTGGCTGAGCTGGACAGCCAGCCTGGCCACGTGCTGGGAACCTGGGAGAGGGAGGAAACCTGTGTGCTGGCCAGGCTGGGAGGTTTCTCTTTGATCCTGTGGCTTAGGAAACCCACTCCTTTCTCCTCAGCAAGCCCTTCTTTAAAAGCAGAGGTTTCCGGCTGGGATGGTCGCCTTGCAGCAGGAGGGAGGTAAAAAGCTAAGAAAAACAACAGCAAAAAAATCCCCAACTGTTAGTAATTTTAACCTTTGATATGATTATTCATATCTATTAATGGTGTGTTAATAATTTTAACTGTTGATACAATTATTCATGCTCATGGACAGCTTTAGAAAGGTCTCTGAAAACAAGATAATAAATGGCCCAGCAATGATTATTCCTCCTTCATTGGTTAGAGACAGTCCTGGCACAGCAACTGCTCTGAAGGATTGGTTGTGGGGGGTTTTCCCTCTCCCCACAAGTGCCATGAAACATTAAACTCAAATACTTCAGTCCATCTGTCCATCTCAAGAGCAAAAGGACAACACAAGCCTGACCCTGGTCTTCTCCTTGCAGACATATCTGTTAAATGGCTGCAAGGACGCTTTGAGGCTGTAGGGCTGACACCACACCCAACACACAAGGAAACAGTTTCTGCAAGTGGGTAGGACTGGGAAAAGTTACTATCTGCATCTCCCCTGCTCCTCTGCTTCTCCCCAGGCACTTGCAGTTTACTGTGGCCAGAGATGGGGCACAATGATCCCTAGGTCTGACCTGCTGTGGGCTTATCTCCAGAGCTGGCAGGAGATGGTGGGGCTGGCCAGGACACTGTTGGGTATTTAAAAGGAGACTTGTGCACCTTAAAATATTTTCCAACCCTCCCTTTCTCCTGGCCAACCCCAGATAGCTGCAGCACTGAAAGCCTTCCACACCAACCTGCCCTCTGGAGCCAGGTGCACCCCTTGGCCTGGGAGGAGCCTGGAAGGGTGAGTGCTACAGGGCCATTTCCACATGTCCAGGCTGGGCTTGGCTGGAGCTCTCACAGCCAGTCCTCCAAGGCAGCAGATGCAGGCCCTTATCACCGAGCTGCACCCCGTGACACCAACCTCAACGTCTCACCACAGAAATCCAGCCTTCTATTAATAAGGATGGCTGGCTTGGCTGCAAACCTAAGGTGCAAGGGGCTGATAGAGGGAGCACCAGACACCCACATCCTTGCAAACTGTTGGAGGGGCAGCGCACTCAGATGCAAGCACCGTCTGACGGTGGAAACGACAACATGAAATCACCATGGCCTGAGACACCCCAGACACAATAAGCATTAGCAGGGAAAGAGCCAGTGTCAAGGCAAGTGCCTCATCCTGGCACATTTGCAAGCTCCACGGTCCTGCCCTGTGGAAAGCTGGCTGAGGTCTATGTCAGAGATGACTACCAAAACCTCTGGGTCAGGACGACTCTTCTTGGGAAACATCTGGCAGAATGTATCACCACTGTGCTGACTCACAGATGTGTCAAGGCCTAAAGTCAGGCTAGGTGGGTAGTTCTGGAGAGTTTCTCCAGAGACCAGACTGCCTGTATCATCCTAAGGAGCTGTGTGGTCTAACCAGCACCTCAGTCTGTGCCAGGGATGGGGAACTTGGTGACAGTCTGTGCATGGTGTGCAGCACGGGAGAAGGTCAAGGTCATGGAATCACAGAATCCCAGAACTGCTTGGAAGGCACCTCACAGATGGCCTCATGTTGCACTACACCAGGTTGCTCCAAGCCCTGCCCAGCTTAAGAAGAGAAAACACCAGGGTTGTAAATAAGAAATATGAGGTATAAGAGTGCTGGAGGCTCCCTAGTACTTGAACTCAGCTGTTTCCAGCACAAAGCAGTTTTGTTTCAAGTGTGTAAGCTTTACTGGAACATTATGTTGACTGCATACCTACCAGAGCAGGCGAAACTCCCATGCAGCCTCAACTCCAGAGCATCAAGGGTTTGGAAAGGCCACGGTGAGTGGGGCTCCCAGCCCACCCTCATCATTACAGCTGGCACAGACCACAACAAAGCAGCACTGCCAATGTGCCATGCCAATCTCTGCTGCTGGGGGAGGTGACACGGCCCAAGGCTTTCTCCTTCCTCCCAGAAGGGTCAGCTGGAAAGCAAGACTGTGACTGAAGCATGGGCAGTAGCATGAGTTCCAGAAAGTGATTGGTGAGGCACTGGGACAGGCTGCCCAGGGAAATGGTGGAATGATCATCCCTGGAAGTGATCCAAAGGTGTGTGGATGTAGTGTGAGGGGACATGGCTTAGTGGTGAACACGGGTTAATTGTGGGACTTGATAATCTTAGAGATCTCTTACAACCTTAATAATTCTGTGGTCTTCATGCCTTGGTTTGGAAATGGCCACTTGCCTCACAGAGGAGTCCTTTGCCTGCTCGATCACTCAAACAAGTGGCAAGCTCACTTTTAACTATTCACCAGCCAAAGATCCAAAAGTGAGACACAACTAAAGAGTCACACTGAGGATGTGATTTGCAGCCACGAGGAACAAGTGGCAGAGCCAAGAGCAGAGCAGAGATCCATAACTTTTACTCAGTGCTGTGCCCACCTCCTCAGACCTCAGTAGGGTTCAAGCAATTAACATTTTATCTGTGCCTAAAGGTCGTCTTTAAAAGGACATAAGAACAGTCTTTGGCTGCTCTGGCTGGCCTGTACTAGTTTGGAGTTTGCCATCTGCAAGCCAAGGAATGTTAGAGTGAAACATCTTTCCACCACATGTCTTTCCACCCCTTTCCTTGCCTCTGGCACAGCCTTCACAGCCAGGGCTGGGGTGAGCAGTCAGTGTGTGACAGGAGGGGTGTGACCTTCCACAGGGCAGCCAGGCAGGATCTCTGCTCCTAAAGTGAGGTGCAGGCTCTGTCCTCTCACTATTTGCTCTTCACCAGCTACCCTGAAATTACTGCATAGCACAGGCCTTTGGAATCTGCTCTCCAAGGGATAGGGGATTATTGGCATTGGTGATGAAGTGCACTAGTCAGGACTGGGAGACAGAAGTAATTTTCCCTTGGTATTGCTCTGTGTCATCTTGTTTGATTACAATACTTTTTCCTTTGAAATGTGTGTTTTCCTCCTCCTAATCTTTGAACATCTTTGTGTTGAAACCAAAGGCCTAGATGTTATGCTGTACCATTTTGCACCATGTCCAGGATCCAGATCCCGGGCATTTGCCCACCTGCCACACTATACCACAACAAACCTAAGGTGCCATCCTGCTGCAGACCCACCAACAGGCCAGAAAGATGCTTGGATGTCCCCAAAGCAAAGCAAAACACACACACACACACATCTTCCCTAGGGGACAGTGCTCCAGCAAAGGACTCAAAGCCACAGGTGTAATTGATTTTTATCACACTTCCTTTTTAAAATCAAAAAGGCACATTTTCCAAGCTGATATTCACATGGGATATATAGAAATCCTAATTCTTAAGGAGGGTCAAAAAAACAGATTGGAGGAATCAAAAGGGGGGAATTTATGCAGAATCCAGAAACACAGAGGAGCAGCAGAGAAAAGTGTTGTGCATTCAAGTGCTTAAGTCCTGCTCAACTCCATGATGACAAACAAACAAACAAACCCCGTGTCTCTTTTTCTCAGCTCAGTGATTACAGCAAACCCACAGTGCCAGCTTCAGACTGGCAAGGCAACTAGCACTGCTCACAAAAACAAATTCGATGCTTTTTTTTTCCTTTTTCTTTTTTTTTTTTCTTTTTTTTTTTTTTTTATATTGGATGATTTAATTATAATGATCTTCCACACACTCACCTATTTCCTTACCATCAGTTAAGCCACTGATTCAGGCTTATGATATAGCAAAAACAGGGGAATGAAGGGGAAAAATGAGGAAAGCATACTGCAGACTCAGAAGAAATGAAATCTTTTCTTTTAGAGTCACTAATTCAAATGAGCATGCAAAAAGGAAACTCAGGAAACCCATGCTGCCACTGTAATTCTGCTCTGCCTCAGAGCTCCCACCCAGGAAAGGTGTCTCTGATGTTACCTAGGTGTAATCCAAACAAAATAGTTCCAAACCAGATACTTGACACCCCTTTTTTCTCCTAACTCAGCAATTCAGCTGGAAGTAGGAAATAAGTGATAGTCAAACTTCTAAGAAAAAAAAAAAAAAGTTAATTATTAGGAGAGAGATGAACTCCTACAATGTCTTAATGCCTAGACCCTAACCTGGCTGCCCTACTATTCAGGGCTCATGGGGATATCCAGAATACTAATTTAGGATTTGGGCATTAGGGGAAAAAATCTTCTGCTTTAAAAACGGAAAACTGTTATTCAGTTAGTTCTTGAACAAACACACTTCAAACAATGTGAAGGAAATGGCACTTCCCATTTATATGAGTTTACCAACAACAACCACGATGAAAAGGACAAAGCTTATTTCAGGTTGGTGAGGGCTGTCTGTTATAACACCCTGTCCCATGGTGCAGGATCTGGGAAATTTAAATTCTCAGAAATCCCCAGCAAAGTCACTGTTTATTATAAATGCAGTAGGAGGTTATCGTGTCCCAGAGCATCATCCATAGAATCACAGAATGGTTTGGGTTGGAAGGGACTTTAAAGACCATCTCATTCCAATCCCCTGGCATTGGCAGGGACACTTTCCACTGTCCCAGGGTGCTCCAAGCCCCATCCAATCTGGCCTTGGACACTTCCAGGGATCCAGGGGCAGCCACAGCTTCTCTGGGCACCCCGTGCCAGGGCCTCACCATCCTCACAGGGAGGAATTTCTTCCTAATATTCAATCTAAACCTGCCCTCTGTCATTTAAAAGCCATTCCCCTTGTCCTATCACTGCATTTCCTTGTAGACAGCTCCTCTCCAGCCTTCATGAGGGTAATTCTGCCTCTGAGAAACAAATCAGCCACTAGAGCACATCAGCCTCCTGTGGGTGCCTGTCCCCACACAGCTGAACTCCTTCACCAACACAATTCACTCCTCCTCCCCCTGGGCCCACAAAGGTGGGTTCTGAGCTTTTTAGTGCTACTTCGATCAAAAAGACCCCACTCCTTCAAAGCAACAGGTTGCTCTCTTTTTGGGGGAGATGTAAGAGGAGCAGAGCCTGCACCAGAACATACAACAGGCAATGCCTGCTCTGTGCTTAACCTACCCAAATCAGGAGCAAATGTAATGATGTTAGCAGCCCATAAGCAGAGTTTGGCTAGGGTAACAACAACCATAGGGAGATAAGATAAGGCTGTAGGCTTTCAAGGTTGGGAAATAAAGTATCAGGATTACCAGAGCGGTTTATAGAGACTGTTCTCCCACCCTCTTCTGAGAAAAAAAACTGATCCTCCTGCACTTCACCCCGAGGGAGGAAAACAGCCATTAGCTTTACATGACAAAGATACATACAATAATTGTCTCTCTAAGATCAGGCTTGCCTACCCCGAGTAGCCATATGTGTGTACAGCTGTAGTTTTTTCCATTGTGACACAGCCTACCCTTACTGTGACCCTCTCTCATTAGGTCATTTCTAAAATGTAGCTCTGTGAACTGGGACCGTGTTCTGTGGGTTTGCACAGCTCCTGTTTTTTGCCGCTCTAAATAGAAGAAGCAACTTTGCCTGGTGTACTCTCCTCCAAATTATTTTGTAGGTTAAACAAACCTTTAACTGTTTCAGATAAAGCCAAGCAGAAGGTGTTTTTTCCAAACATCCCAAGTGAAGGAGTGCATTTCCTGCTTCCCTAATTCAACCTACGGCATCAGACATCTGTAACTCTGTTTACATTCCAGCCCTTCACAACTTAATACCGCTTGAAGCATCAATAATATAGGGCACATTTCTGAACTGCTCTTTAGATATTTTTTTATCTCCATGGGACTTCCTGGTTTGGGATTTTGTAGTTTACAGTTTCTCACTAACAGTAACTAGCTGCAGCATTTGGCCTTAAGAGTTTACATATTATTTAACTAGATACAAGCAGCCTATTTTAATTACAGCAAAGAGCCCTGTAGAGGCCTTGTCTGTTTTTCCCCCTCCAACTATATCAGTTGGCTTAATAAAGATATTACCACTCCCTATAAACCAGGCTGTGATCAAGCTCCCAGATATGCTAGTCGTTAATAACATACTTTTACCACTTTAAAAAAACAAATCCTATCAGATCTTCAGGCACTCAGATGTCCATGGCTTTAATGAAGGCGGTGTGAGCTTTCTGTAGTTCACACACATTTTAGTTTCTGTGTGTGCACATTCCAGCACTTCTAAAAAAATCGTTTAGCCCCCAAAACCGAGAGTCTTCTGCTCCTGTCACCGTATTACATCTTAGCATTGAACTGTATAGGCTGCACTCCTAGAACAATCTCCCCTTTCCCTGGGAGATGTAGAGCATAGGCTTCCATACCCCCTGCGTGCAGGGCCAGCAAGAAGTCTGTTCCTACAAGGAAATTCACGCCATCATAGCATGATTCGACTTGGAAGAGACCTGAAAGACCAGTCTCATTCCTAACACCTTTCCATGGGCAGGGAGATCTTCCACTAGACCTAGCTGCCCCAAGTCCCATCCAACCTTGGACACTTCCAGGGATCCAGGGGCAGCCACAGCTTCTCTGGGCACCCTGTAGCAGGGCCTCACCATCCTCACAGGGAAGAATTTCTTCCTAGTGTCTAACCTAAAACTCCTCTCTGTCAGTTTGGAGCCATTCCCCTAGTCCTGTCACTCCAGACCCTTGTCCAAAATCCCTCTCCAGCTCTCTTGGAACCCCTTTAGGCACTACAAGGGGCTCTAAGGTCTCCCCAGAGTCTCTTCCTGGCTGAACCCCAACATTCAGCCTAATCCTACTGTGTCATGCCTGTATCCCTCATATTTCTGTCCTCATTTTCAGGTCCTATCTTCATATTTCTCATATGCTGTCACTACACATGCTCTCTGACCCTCATTTAGATAGCTTTCCATAATTTATTCCATTCCATTTGAGAGCAAAATTCGTGCCCAGGGCTGGCAGAGTGTGCAAGTAAAGCTGATTCAGAGCAGCCAACGTCTCGCTGCTGTTGGTGTTCCATTGAATCCTGCCTTTGAAGCCAATGTGAGATACTGAGACTTCAGTTTTCTTATTTCACAGGGCTGCTTTCCTCTGCAAGGTGCCAAATTTGTACCTGAACATCACCTCTCAAATCAGCCTGGCATATTCACAACTCTTCTAACATTTGCAAGCAACATTACTACAAAGGAAAGCTCGAGACAATTTGATTAAGCAACTTGCCCAAGGTCATACAGGAAGTTGTAGAAGAGTTGGAAACAAAAGCCAGATCTTCTTAGCTCCTTGTCCAATCCTCTCTGGAATGAAAAGGCCAAACTGCTGTGTGGAAGTATTAGCAGAGTCATAGATCTCATCCTATAAATTTCATAATGAATTCACGCCTTAACAAAGAAAATGTGCAGAGCTCTCAGGACTTCTTTCCCAGGAGAAATGTGCAACCCCATGGTGGCAGCTGGGAACTGTTCTCCAGTTCCAACTCCCAACTGAGTGATGCTGGCTGTGGCCACAGACCCTCGGCTTACACAGAAAGAGGAAAACAGGGAGCAGCAATATCCTGCAAGGCCATTTAATGAAAACAGGTCCTGCCATCCTTTCTCCAGCCACCTCCCACTTCTCCAAGAAATTGAAAAGAGCTCATCTACTGGAAAAGTTGCCGAAGCCACCCAAGAGTGAGCATGAAATCGTTCAGGATAGCAAAAGGAGCATCCAGAGTGTAACAAAGGCAGTATTTATGGCTACACTTCTCCCTGTCTGCGTGGCTCTCGGTGATAGCCACAGGAACAAACAATAGCTTTGGCCCCTTGGCTGCAAACGGTTCGCTGCAGAGGCCCAATTAAGTCGTGGAAAGTCTAAACACAGGCACAGGAATCCGCTAATGCGGACAGGCCTGCACAATAGGGCCTCATCCTGGCTCTGCCCTGCTCCTGCTGAGCACCACCTTGCTGGCAGGAGAGTCCCCCATCACCAGAGACACTCTTCCCATGGAGAGGTCCTGCTCCACCTCAAAGCCCAACGCAAACGTGCACAGTTCCACTCACTCCGGGGAGGATTCCGGCTCCAGGCAGCGTCAAGCTCATGCCCAGCAAGATGAGTTGGGTGATCTCAGGCTCGCTGCCACCCAACAAACCACCCGTGTGTGCACACACAGGCAAAGGGCAGTTTAAGAGTGATCTCCCTCCCCAAATCTCCATCAGGTTCGGGGCCTGCTGACACAAACACTTCAAACAGCCCAGGCAGCCACAAGAGCAATGCCAAGAGCAGATAGAGGCTTCGACATTGTCTCGGTACACAGGATGCCGGCCTGACATCATTTAGCGGAGACAATGCTCGCCCTCTTTCTTTGGGAACCACGTAAAAAAACTTGGCCCAATATAAAACGACTTCAAAGACACATTTCTGTGCCAGCCAGGATGCATCAAAGTTGGGAAAGGAACGACCCGATTCACCTGATCCAGGGAGCTGATAGAGAAGCGCGGGGAAGCGGCTTTTATCGATGTACCTTCCCAGCACTTCCTTCCTGCCCCCGATGCTATTTAAACCCCTTGCCTACCTCCAGCCAGACCTGCCCGTCCTCTGCTCTAAGGAGGAGAAAGGAAAAAGCAAAGGGAAGCCCTAAAAAAAGGCGTCCCTGCAAATTTCTGTGCAGTTACTGGGCAGTCATATCCTTCTGCTTTCCCTTGAAAAATCAAGTATCACCTTATCGTTTCCTCACCAAGATTAACTCCTGCTTCCTGAAGAGTATTTCTGAGGTAGAAAGCAGAGGTGGTGGAAAAAAAAAATAAAAATAAGGAGAAGGGGGGGGAAGCTGAAAAGCCCAATCTGTCAAGCTGCATTTTAGAAGAAAGGAAAACTGAAAAGTGAACGTATTTAACATGAGCTATTTCCTGCACTCAGGAGGGAAGAAAGCATGCTACTAACTGTGTGCATGAGGAGATCTGCACTAGTGTTATCTCTGACCTGCAGCTTAGCCCTTGTGTCTCAGCTGCCAAAAAGCTCCTATTCAACGTTATGCTGAGTTCATCAATGCTCCACGTGTCAGGATCCTAACAGGAAAAAGCAGGACAGACAGTCACTCTATTCAACTGCCTGGGGACCCCATGACAACTAAAATCCCCTTGCAGACTGTCCATATCAACCTACGGCAGGTCAGAGCACGTAACCCCTCCAGAACCGCAAGCCCTGGCCCACACCCTTTCCCCTTGTCAACATTGTCACTTTAAAACAGCCCATCTAGCCTTATCACCAAACCTGGAGTAAGTATGACAATTAAGATGGATTGCAAAGCCTGCATGCGCTTTACAATTAACAATAACTTGGCAGCGTGTCCCACGCAACTGTTGGGTGGTATGGCAAGAACTTTATCCCTGCTTAGTACTGCATTAGCATATTTAGTAGGCTGCAAGACATAATTCCTCAGATATGAACATATTTTTGTCTTTTCAAAAAATCTGCAATTAAGCCATAACGTGCAGGCAGTGTGCAGCCGGCGGTAAACTTTGGTATTAGGGGGACTGTGCTGAAACGGCCCTTTCTGACCTTATGTCAATTATCTATTTAATAAGGAATATATTCAATTAAAAAAAAAAAAAGTGTCTAAGCAGGGGCTTTGCTAGGAAGCAACAATATTCCAGAAACTGCAGCTGAAATTCAGCCCTGCTTTCCCTGTGAAGAGCACAGTGCTTAAAGGGTCTGGTGGCAGGTATTTGAAAGCAGAGGCATTTTGTTGGGGGGGGGGGGGTTTTGTCATTTTTTTT
>VZTR01031757.1:202882-228268 GCA_013400775.1 Chaetops frenatus | reverse complement strand
TTGGTTGGGGTGGGGGGTAGGTTATCTCAATTTTTGATTTATAAAAGGCAAACTTTTTTCTTTCTGCCTCTAATTTTTAAACTGTAGGGTTAACTAATTGTTTCTGTAAAAGAAAAAAACCCATTTAAGCAGCATCTTCCTCTGTGTGTTGTGTAGCTCTTTTTTTTTCCTTTCCAGGATTCTCATGTTTCTAGGTAAATTAACAGTCTTCCAAAGTAATTAAATGCATTTGAGGAGCAGTTATTTAGCATGGCCTAACTTTATCGATTTCCTCCGCACTGCACAAGACACTCTCAACCCCACTAAGCTTTTTAAGTCTGTTTACGGTGTACATTTATCTAGAAAATCTGATCAGGTGGGGGGGATGGCAAGGATCTTGCCTCGATAACCCGGACATTGTCCCCCTTGACATCTGTGTTGCTGGTGGACAGGATATCCTGCCAAATGCAAGAAGACAACTGCGTGACCCACCTTGGGCCAGAGGCACCGCGGGCTGATGCGAGCACAGCGGGAGCGGGCGCTGCCTCTCCCCGCCCGGAGCCGCATCCCCGGCACACAAAGAGCAGCCAGGAAAAGCCAGGGGAAGGCAAAGTAAATAAATAAATAAATAAATAAGTAAATAGGCAGTTTAGGTGAGTAGCACACATTCGATAAGGGAAAGCAGATGAGGGGCAACACATGCAATTCAGCAGACAAAGTCTTTCTTCATAAACCCGGCAGAGGAACGGATTAAACCACCTGGCAATCTTGGCAGGGAAAAAAGAAAATCTCAGGCGGTGACAAAACCAAACAGGTGGAACAGGTATAAAACTTTTGCTTCCCAATAATACCCCTCTCTTCCCTGGAATGCTTGGACAGGTGCAGAAGTTCAAGTTACAGTGTGGAAGTGGCAAATAAACACACAGCATTAGTGTCTGACGTGCTCGGCGAGCAACCGGGGATGTTAATAACTGGCAAGGTACACTAATCTCTGATTGCAACATTTGGTTTACCTTAATCTGGAGGGACAGCTGTATTAAAGAGGGAATTATACTAATCAGTTCAAGGCCCTTGCATATAAAACTTCCCATTAGGCTTAAAGTACAACAGCTTACGCTCATTCTCTAGGAGCCTTACATCTGGTTCTGAATAAGGCTGTCTCTCATTTGCAAGGTACAAACCGAAAACAAGGGAGGGGGGAGCTGACAGTTGCTGGAGGATGGTTGATAGAAGAACAAGCTACTAATTCTTTGAAATTTTTTACACTGCAAAACTGGCTGTAAGGCATCTTAATACTAAAAAAACAGGCATGTGTTATCAACCCTAGGCCATTTTTTCCTGTTACCGGAGGTGACCAACATAAAATAAAATTGATGATGTCAGTCAAAAACAGCTAAGCACAAAGCTTGGCTTTGTTATCTTAAGTCAGAAGGTATGATAGGCCATGCCATATGGCTGTAATCCTCCTATATCTCCCATCACCTAACAGGCAACCTTCATGTAGCATGACCTTATTTGGCTGGTCTCAGGTTAGGGCTGCCCAAAGGGGATTTTTCTGTTTCTGCTATATCCAAAGGTTTATGTTGATTTTTTTTTTTTGCTTTTTTTTGCCCTTTTTTTTTTTTTTTTTTTGAGCCCTGCAAACTATAAATCCGACTGATTACTCTGCACTCTTTTGCTTGACTGAGCCTTTACAATCAGACATCCCCGTTAACAATAAGCTCCTAATGAATCAAACATCTATGGCATTAGTTTCACCTAGCTGCCTCTTTCCCATGCACTGCAGCTCTTTGTCAGACCTGGCTTGATGAGAAAAGCTAGTGACACTTGGTGCACCTATTGATAAACAATTCAGTAATGAGGGGCATAACAAAAATTACCTAAAACAACCTGATTAAAAATGACAGGCAAAGGGTACTACAGAGCTTTGCAGTTAAGGTAACTCCCGTATGTCAGGAGGGATGGAAAAAATAATTAGGTGCAACAGAACTTGCTTTAAAATTACAAGTTTACACTCGCATTTTGGCACTTTTCTCTTCCCCCACCCCCCCCCCATCCCCCCCCACTTTTTTTTCGGGACTAGGAGTTTGATGGGTGTTAAAAGAAAATGTTCCATGATAGTTTAAAAGAGATTCATCTTTTTTCAGAAAATCTGCAACTCAATAAGCTTTTTCTCTCTCTTTTTTGAAGCAGCACATTAATGGCAAAATGCATTGCTATTTGCAATCCAACTTTCTATCTATAGCAAATTCCTATATTATAACTCAGCATTTTACTTCCTTTGTTTAAATATTGGTTTTGTTGGTTAAGAGAACATGTGGGCTGTAAACAAAGGATAAATAAGCTGTGAAAATAAAAGCAGGCTCCAAGGAATAAATAAGAACAAAATGGAAAAGACTGTACCGGGCTCCTGCGATGAACACAGGGATCTCTTTGTGAGAGAGGGAAAAAAATGTGTTAAAAGGGCACATACTGCAACTCTGAGGCAAACTTTGAAATGGAAGTGTGGAAGCATAAGAGCATTTGATTCCAAATCAGCAATGTGTGGGTTTGCATTTGCGTAGCAGCATGTTGGGAGGGTTTCAATCAGTGCACAGATGCACTTGAAAATCAAATATGGACATGGGGAATGTTTTTGGATATAGCAAATGAGGACTGATGACATGTTTACACTTTGCACATGGATCCAGTACAAAACCATACCCTGCAAAGAAACAATAACCACCATTTGCTGCTTTTCAGGGCTGGAACAAAATGGTGGCAAAGGGAAGGAGTACAAGGGAGTGTCTATTCCCACCTGGGAGAGGGCTGCACCAATTCCCTGCCTCTGGGCTCATTTTGCTCATCTCTCACTTGAGAAAGGGACTTTTTAACCAATATTGAAAAAAAAATAGAGACATGTCGGCTTGAAAAAAAACAGTGTGAGAGGAAAACGGAAGAAAAGGCAAGTTTCAAACATCAGTGATGCCTTTCTATGCTGTCAAAATATTTTCTTTACAGAAGAATTAAAATTAGAGTTGGAATGTTGCTGGAATGGAATAGGGAATAATCGTAAGCAAACGGACTTTCATCATCTCCAATGGAAAATTGCCATTTTGACATTATTTCAGTATCCGTCTCTATATATCCTTAAAGGAGAAATTCTTGGCTTATAAATAACATTTCCCAAACTACGAGTTGTTAATGAAAGTTTATCAAGATGGCAAAACTTTTTTTAAAAAGGAAATAGTAGTTTCAGGCAATTGCATCCAACCAGACTATAACGTATCCCTCTGGAAGGCAGCTCCAGCTCACAGTATGAAGTAATCGTTTGTGAATGTTTTCCAAACTGTGATGCATATTTTACATTTTAAAGAAAGAGACAAAAGTTAGCTATCTATGACAACGGGGAAAAACATCTGTTCTACACTTTCTCCCAATCAGACATTAAAGAAACGCACATGTACTAATACCCAGGGTTTTAGACTTTCATGACGAGTTCATTTCAAACTTTTAAGAGGGTATTGTTACAGTTCAAATAGTCCTTCAGACATTTGACTTCTGCTACTGATTATTAATAACAATCATCCCATTTTCCCTCACACTTTCCAGCGTGAATTCAGAATGTCAAAGCTAATTTTCTCATCAGCCTCGGGCTTTTTTAAAACCTCGCAAACTTGAGATTTCTGTTCTCACACACTTGGGGTTTGCCACAGCAAGGGGTTAGAGCATCCAACTTCCTTTACTGTGCATGGGGTCAGCATCTGTCCATCTGAGACCCAACAGCTGGATTTTTATGGGAGTACCTGAATCTGAGGTCTGTTGACTCTTTTTCTGGCACTTGCCCAGCTTGGAGCCCCCAGTTTTGCTTTGGTGGCTTTAAAAATTCAATGGTATTTTGAATAGAATGAAAATGGACTTATCTATGAAGTCAAGATACAGCTTTCATGAGAAATTTGTACAAGTAAGATATTATTTAGTAAGATAAGATACTCAAAGCATTGAATTTTAACACCTTCCTCTCTGCATGTTGCTAGAGAGATATTCACAATTACACTGTGCACCACACTGTCCTATCTGATGCCCTGAAATGACACCAAAGAGCTCCAGTGTGACTCCATTCTCCCTTGTCCTGTCTCTCCATGACCTCACCCAAAGTCCCTCTCCAGCTCTCTCATAGCCCTTTAGGTACTGCAATGTACCTGTGAGCAATCAGTGATCACAGGTACAATATATCTATCAGGTTTCTTCAGTCCTGTTCTTCAAACTTCTATTTTCTGGACGTATCCTCCTTTCCCTAAAGGATTTAGCAAAAAGGCAAAGCAAACTCCAGCATGTGATGCTTCCTTACATTACAAGCTCAGTGAGAGTTGCATCTAATCTTGGCTTCCTCCAGATTTAGATTCAGCCCCCCTGCCATGTTATTTTGTCCAGTATTTGTACATCAAACAGCAAAAGGAGGGGCAAGTTAAACATCCAGAAGTAAAAGTTATAAGAGATTATTCTTATTAAATACCACCAACCTTATAAAACAATGCAAACCATATTTAGGAAAGTAAGTTCTGACTTGTTTCCATGATTTTTCCTTTCTAGTACAGAGTAAGGCATTTCCATTTGTTTCTCAGATAAGAGTGCAAAGTGTCATTTCCTGTTGATAGCCAACAATAAATACATTTGTGCTTTGGAAGCCCTACCATCTTTTTTACTTGAGAAAGGGACAGACAGTCCAGTTGCTATAAATTTATCATGATTTTCAACTGATAGAAGTTGGTGTATAGAAGTTGGATGTCACCCAAGGGAGACCCTGAGGGGAAGGTAACACAGGTTACCCTTCCCATTGTACACAGAGCCAGAACTGACCCCACGGAGCGAGGGCTGAGCTGGTGGATACCAACACTGCCTCCATCAGCACAGGACAAAATAACACATGGAATAACTCCATCACCTTCCCTCGTGCAGCTTTTGAACATGACTCTGTTTGATATTAGAGCCAACTTAGTCAACTCACTATAAGGGCACTCTTATATAAGAAAGCAAAAACTCATCAAATTCATAATTCAGCTTCAGCTGGTTCTGATGCTCAGTGGGCAGACATGAGCTCAGCTGTTTGCCTCAACAGAACAAACTTCATTTCCATTGACAGTAAATTTGGCCTTTACTTCACATTTTGGGAGAGAATCTTGAAAAACAACTTGCACCAGGATGATCTTTTTTTTTTTCCATGTGTTTCTGAAAACTTCATTGGAATAGACTCTTATGTGACTATGCAGTAAGATCAAGGTTGAAATTAAAAAGAAAAAAAGGAGACAAGATATCAAAAAATTCAATTCTCAGTTTTGGTTTTAAAATTATTTGTGGTACAGTGAAACCTGAAACATACTACCAATATTAGGGCAAGGATTTTCAAGGCTGTAGGTGAGCCAGAATGTTCACCTGCTTAATATTGAAATTCCCTTAGGATGAGACACCCAGAGCAGTGAGGTTGGTCCCCTAGAGCCATCTTGCCATCAGAAATGCATTCAAAGGGTACTCTTACCTTCTCTGATAATTATCAGATTAAAAATAAGATATGTGGAGCTTCAGCTGCCCCATAGTTAATGGCAAAGTTATATTTATTTTTTAGCACTTGAAGATCTGGCCTGATTAAATAAAACAGCCAATTAGGATAGACTACAAATTTATGTAAGCCATATAATCAGTATGTTCTCCCTATCACCACAGAGACCAGATGATTTTTCCCATCACAGGTCCTTAGTTCAACACTTGCTCAAAATTCCCAATTTGAGAAGTGCCACAATTTTGAGAGGTTTTCCTGTGAGCTGGGCATTGAGAATTTAGGTGCCTTTCCTCAGGGCAACATCTTATTTAGATCAGGGGTTCATTTTCCTTCCCTGCTCTTGAAAAACATTTTGCTATTCACTTGGTGTGTCCTATTAGCAGAAAATAGAGAAAGTTCTGATGCATCATAGCACGCATCTGAAATTCTAATTAACAAGAAGTCATCTGTAGTTGTCCAACATCGTATTATTAATTCACAAAGCAATAAAGGGATATATTTCAGACTGAATGAGAAAATAGGTACTGAATGGGGTCAGAGTATTTCACTACATATAATTTGTCATGATCTTTAACTATTTCAAACCTGCAGAAATCAAGTTGTACAATGCCTTACCGTGAATAGAATTTTTCACCTATATAAAGCAGTTACACCACTATGATTTACTCTCGTGAACCTAAAACCTAAATTAGTTCTAAATCTGTATAACCCAGGGTTGCAAAAGGAAGTATGTTTTTACTGTGAATATGTAGACTTTTGCCCTTTGTATTTTTGAGCAAGAAAGGCTCTTCTAGGGTCACTATAGTATATAATAGATAGTATGGTTTTTGTCATGATGATCAATACATAAGTTTATTAGTTTAAAAATTCTATTCAGTAAGAGGAATGGTAGTTTTGACAATTCAAAAAGCACATCTCAGTTAAATTCTAACCAACTTTACATTCCAAAGACCTTAGGAAGACTTTTTTTTTTTTATGCTATACCCCAAAAATGCAGGTTTTTAAAAATTCATGGCCACTGAATAAAACTTTCTTCCTCCTGCTTGTTTCAAAAAAAGTAACTTCATGGTAAGGTATGGGGAATCCCAGAATGATTCATTCATTCATCCATTACTTTTCCAGCAAGAGGTTGCTCACTTACTAGAATTTTATACAACTAGTGCTCTGAGAGTGCTTTAAATGCAAACCTGTAAAAGGAAAGTAAAAACAAATCAAAGTTAATCTTGACTGGCTGGAACAAAATGCTTAAATCAATATGGTGATGGTTCATCTACTCGTCATTTAGCCATTACCTGGGAGACGAGGATCTCCTGCTACAGCAGATATTTTATTTATTTTTAATACAGATTTATCACTGCCCCTGTTCTGCAGACACATACGAGCCAAAGTCATTCCAGACTTGCCCTGTCACACTGTTTACTCCTCATATTTTATTTATCCCTGTTTGCTCTTTACATTGGTTGCAGAGATAAACACATACAAATATTGTGATGTTCAGCAAGTTTAGTGCAACAAGAGAGGGCAAAAGGCACCATCTCCCATTTATAGCATCCTGGAGAAAGTGACAACACCATAATTCTCCTAAAGAAGAAAACCCATGTAATACAAGATTTTCTTTAATTTAAACCTTGCCCTGAAGAGTTACTCTGCTAAGTTTAGAAATATTTTGAAGTGTTTCTTTACCCCATGCAAAAGTCAGGTAAAAACATATTTCCAGTACAATTTTAGAGGTAGAAACCTCATTGTGAGGTGTTCAACACAAAAAAAAGCTTCAGGACATAAGGGCTGGGACTAAGGAAAGGACAGTTTGGGGAGCCTATGGACACAAAGAGCCTGATCCTTATATCCTGCTGGCACAAAGAGATATGCCAAATCTGTTCAAATCAATGGTGTTTGACCAGGGATCAGAAGCAGATATCAGTGAGCTACATGTGTGACTTTTACTGGACACCACAAAACTTCCCCAGAAAAGTAACCTCTTGGGGGGTTTAGGCAATGCACATCTGAGCAGCAAAGGCTACTTGATAATTGTGACAAAGCAAAGTATTTCATTCTGGTTCCTGAACTGGAACAGATGACTATTTCTTCTTTTAAGGAGATGAGAGTAAAAAGGGAGCCAATCCAATCTCTGGAAGAAAAGCCTACGGTGCAACCTCAAAATAAATACACTTATTTGCATATACAAACACTATATGTACCCACTAATATCCCATCCTTAAACCGTGAGGAATATCACATATGCTACAGCTCACACCAAGCAGAATAATGAGGGAGGTGTTGGGTTTTGATATTTTTATAAGTTCATATAGCTCTACAGTCGAAGGAACTCTAGGCTCATCAGAGCTATAACATAAGAAAAAGGGACTTATCACAAGCAAGTTTGTTTAATCATCAGCTGCCTTAACTTCGGTCCTCTCTCCGACCTGTGTGTCTCCAGCCTGTGTTACAGTCTGTACTGCAGCCTAATCACACAGACTCTGAACAGCTACTGTCACCTCCCTTTCTCTTTTCCTTTCCCAGCAGGTTAAACCTGGAAAATGCTAAAAATCTCCTGGGAGTGAGTCTAAAAATGAAGTGTAAATAGGTATGGGAAAAAAAAAAAAAACAACCCTATGAGAAAAAGTGTTATGGAAGGTGCCTGAATGGCAAAGTGCAAAGGGTGACAAGAAGAAAATTGTGATGGCACACAAAAGGCGAGGGAACAAGAAAGATGTGATACAATAGATAGCTGGTGAGAGCCTATCCACTGCCTGGTCGCTCCTGTTCCTCCCCCTCAATACCTTCTTTTTTTTTTTTTTTTTTTTTTTTTGTTATGATAAAGGACATTCATGATCAGTAACAATGTTATAATGATAGTAAATGCGGGATTTAAGGTATATAAAACCTTCAGCCAACATTAGAAAGCCACCAAGGGGGAGTTACCTTGCACGAGGTTCTATTTAGTGATGGCTCCACTCTTTCACTCCCTGACTGCAAATCAGCATTTTTAGTGGACAATAGGCTCAGCAGTGGCCTTATGATTGCCTCTTTTCAAATGGAAATGGCTATCCTAACTCCTCTGCCAGGTTTTTCTTACTATAGCACAAATTGCAGTTTACAAGGCTCTAAGGGGAAAAAAAAAATCTTAGCTGAATATCTTTTTTTTATTCGACAAACTGACATGTAAATTACCCTTTAAGTGCTCCACTCTAGGGCTCTGATCATCTCCTAATTGTCACAGTCAATTGTAGCCAACAGTCTCTTCAATCCCAAGCGCTTTGACAACAAGCATAAGGATCAAAGCAGAATCAGCTCCCTTCAATATCCTTCTGTTTAGGATGCTACAAAAAGCCTGAAAAAGAAAGGTGTAAGGGCATTAGTGGAGAAGAAACTGAGAGGAGAAAGTACTACAGCAGTCATTTTCTTCTTCACTAATATTATATATCCTCATATACTCTGTTATCCCACGTTCAGCGAGAATACATAAACATCCCAGAGAATAAACATGGTTTAAAACCACTCGCATATATTACTATTTAAAAATAAATGCATAATGCATTTCTACTGCTTCCTGCATGCCTCCCTCCAACTTTCCCCTCGACTCTGGGGAAGAATGCAACACCAATTATTTTTAAGCACTTTTTTTTTTCCCCCAACACAGTCCTACAGTGTCTTCCAGGATGATCTGGGCTACAAACCGGCCTACCCTGATGGAAACCCATCCCAAATTGCATTCATGGGGCCGGTATGGCTGAGACATAGAGCAGGTTGTTTGTGCAGCTCTGCTTTTGCTTTCTGAAGTGCCTATAACCCAAGGTCAGGCAGAGGCTGGAGGAAAACCCTGTCATTCAGTTGGAGTCCAACTCTGAGAACAGCCAGTTTCAGTCACATCCAAAACAACTGGGAAGGAATACAAGAGTAAATTCAGCAGTTCTCAAAGCCTGCCCAGGGGGGGAAAAAAATTATTTTCTATAATTCTGAAAGAAGATTCACCTTTTATTGTATTCCAGACCACTTTAAATCAGCGCCACACCGCATGGCTGAAATTTTTGTACTGGCTGGCTGTGTTTGGCGATACGAGCTCACTCACTCTGCAGTTCTCTTTTCATACCCCCAGTGCCTGGCAGACGCCTTGCTGGAGCCGTGTTTCCAGGGAATGGGAGTAAGGCAGAGCTGTTCTGAGTCACATTTTGACTTCAGAACTTGTGCGTCTTCACAAAGGCAGCGGTGACTCCCACCGAGGCTGGCAAGCAGCTTCTGCCACACGGGCTGCAGGGGAGGAGATGCACTGCTGCTGCTGCTGCTGCTGCTGCTGCTGCAGTGGGACAGAGCCCACAGGAGCCCAGCGAGGCCACATGGGGATGTGCCAGAGGCCTCTCCAAAAGGATAATCCAGGCTCTGCAGGGTCAGGCAAGCGGAGCCTCTGGGCCTCCCCGACAGCCCTGCAATCATGGAGAAAGCAAATAAGAGACTTCACCCCTTTTTTCCTGGAGCTCTGTCTCTCCTACTCCTGAAAAAAGATACAGGTTAAATCCCTCAAGTAAAACCAAGTTGGAATTTGGAGGTCAAAAGCTCCTTCATAGTAAACTAAGTCGCTCCTTACAGCTGTTATTCAGGAACTTAACATTTCTTGAAGATGATGCACTTGATTCCATTGTCTCACATGGCACTGAAGGAATGGCTGGAGGAGGCAGCTGGATGAGTTTAACAACCTGCTGCCCCCATCCTCCTGTCCACACCCAAATTCTGTGTGGAAGATGAGCTGAGTCACATTTACAAACCAGCAGAAAACCAGTCACTTGTTCAACAGGACACCAAGACAAGGGTTTAAGGTAGATCTTCCTGAGCCATCAGCTACGTCACGTTCCCCAAAGAAGTCCAAAAGGTTTAAGATGCAACCAATAACCTTATTATTACATAGAGAAGACTCTGAGCTTGTAGGGAAGATAAAACAAGGCTTCTTACAGAGCTGCCTCTTCACCCAAATGTGGGTAATACAAAGGTACAAAGACTGGAGAGACTGTTTTCGATAACGAATAGGAAAAAGAAGTCAAAATTTCTCATGGGAAAGATATTCCAAAAAAATGATGAGTGGGAAACATCAAAAGCAATCATTTGAGTGATGTCGAAATAATATAGAAGGTTAATCTAATATATAATTTAAAATAAATACAAACCCAAAATTACAAAACTGAATTGAAACATTTGTCTTGTCAAGCTGCTTTGTTTCCATAATATCAAAGGGAAATATTTTAACTCTTTATGACCAAAAATTTCACCAAAAAATGCATACTCTGAAGAAAACTTTCCAGATTAGTGAAGCACACTTTGGCCAACAGAAAATTGGAAAATATTTTTCAGCCTTCTATAAAGACCAATGTCTTCTCCAGCTAAATTGTGACATGACTCCAGTTAAAAAATATACAATATTTGCCCAGATATTCCAATATAAAACATAAATCCCATTATTTTTAGGAAGATTATTCCAAGATACTAAGACACATTCCAAATTAAACCTTCCCAACATTAGCAAATTTGTGGCTGTTTGGCTCACTAAAATTAACTTGAAATGTAAAGGTACTTTCACCTCCTCATTCACACACAAGAGGAACCTCATGCCAAGAAAAAGCTTCAGGGTCACCTGGATAGGGTGGGTTTTTTTGTTTTGTTTTGTTTGTTTGGGGTTTTTTGTTTGTTTGTTTGTTTGTTTGTTTGTTTGTTTGTTTGTTTGTTTGTTTGTTTGTTTGTTTGTTTGTTTGTTTGTTTGTTTGTTTGTTTGTTTGTTTGTTTGTTTGTTTGTTTGTTTGTTTGTTTGTTTGTTTGTTTGTTTGTTTGTTTGTTTGTTTGTTTGTTTGTTTGTTTGTTTGTTTGTTTGTTTGTTTGTTTGTTTGTTTGTTTGTTTGTTTGTTTGTTTGTTTGTTTGTTTGTTTGTTTGTTTGTTTGTTTGTTTGTTTGTTTGTTTGTTTGTTTTTAACAACAATAGCATTTCCAAATAATAGGGCAGATAACACAGCCTAGACCATTTTCTCTCTTTCCTTGAAAACACATCCAAATAGTTGTTCCATAAAACTGTTGGTTCCAAGGTCAATTGGTGGAGTTGCTGCTGGTAGACTCCAGGGAGTTGAGTAGCACAGTAATCCTGGACATTTTCCTTGTTTCCAGTGGGCAAATCACAATAAAGGAGGTTAAAACAGTGTTCTTTTCCTACCAGAACATTTTTGTAGAGATCATCATTTTAGTGTTTGCTAAGTACAGATTTCATTACCAGAAAGTAGTAGAGGGTTCATACCACAATGAATAGGAGATAAGCTCAATGAGAGGGTTTTCCCTTAAAATAAGGGATACATTATGGAAAAAGTTGAAAAAACCCTGCCCTATCACAAAACATGTTCTTTCTTTTCAACACCTGGGACAGCAGCAGAGATGTTTGATGCACAAAGCCATTTGCTGCACATGACCATTTCAGATCTGCACTTTATTACAGGTGATTAACAACTGTCTTGCACAACTGTAATGAGGGGAAAGGTGCCACACTGTTGCTTGTGCACAGGAGCAGCCTGCAGGAAAGTGGCTCCTCCAGCTGCCTCCCACAAGTCGAGGGTGTGCCAGGGAGCACAGAGGTTCCTCTGGATGTGGGACCCCGAAAAGGCAGCAGTGAATGCTGATCAGAGCTTGGGTTCTGAGAGGATTCTGGTGCCCTTTCCTACAGACTCCAACATAACTCCCCAATCTGGTTGTAAAGGAGGGGAATAATGGTGCCCATTGTGCTGCTGACATTTCTCTCCGAGGGGGTGGCTCTCCACTAAGCAGTTGTGTTTCCTTATTTAGTTCTCGGCCACAGGCATGGATTTTTTGCAGCCTCTCTTTTTTTTTTTTTTTTAGTTTTATTTTTTTGTGCACCTCTGAAAAGTAAAAGGAAGAAAAGCTACAATTTGGAAGCCTTGGACACAGTCAAAGCACATGGACTGATGTGATGTGAATGTCCGTGTCCACAGAACGACTTCAGGACTATTGCACAGTTCCTGATACAGCTCTTAAATTAGTGACAATTAACTGATGTGCTCTGGTCATTAAATCCTTGTTCAACTCAGCCTTTCAGACAGCAAAGACAAACTATTTCCCTCTGGGATGCCTTGCAGGTGTCCCTGCTGAGTTTGCTAAGAATGTACTTTAAGTCATTACCTCTGCAATGGACAGGGCCAGGTGAAGAGCCTTCAGAAGACCTCAGGAAGCCGTGGGCTTGCACCTCAGCTGGGATTTGTTTTAAGCAGCTCACATGCCCCTTTTTAAGTGATTATTTCTTGCTGGTACTCAGGGTGGGTTGGTGACAACAATTCCTCCTCTGCAAAGGCTGAGGTTAAAGCCAGCAATAATAGGACTTGTACTAAAGGAGTCAAATAATCCACAACTCCCTGCTCTTGGGGGAAAGATGCATTATTTGGGTGTCTTCATAGCTCATTAGCACAGTTTCTACTGCACTTAGCTCAACTGCACAGCTCCCACTCCAGCCACATCCTCCTAAGCCCAGGAAAACATTCCAAAGCTATTTTACAGAAGAGGACATAGAAGCTCTTTTAACAGTGGCATCCAAGTCTATTAAAAGCTAATGAGATGTGCTGTCCAGAGAACTCACCAAAGTCATGAAAAACTGGTGTCAGAGCCAGGGCCACTCCACAGCAGCTCCCAGGGCCTAATCTGTGCTCAGGCAGTTTGGTATCACAGAGACCTTCCTGCTTTTAACTCCTGAGGGGTCACCTCCAGGCAGCTGAGCACACACCGAGGAAGCTCCTCTCCCTTCCAGGCTCCTGCATGACAAAATCCAGAACAAGGGCATCATTCACGGGCACCACCATTGGAACTGGGCTGTAAAGAAAGCTGTTTCAAATAACAAGCAGAGAGTCAGAAAAAATCATGTCTGACCACATGTCTGTTGAGAAGAATATCATGCAGCATTTATCAGCCCCGACAGGAGCTTGCCTCACAGAACTGGTTTCAGTATGGGAGTTTGAGTATTTGGCAACAGAGGGAGGGAATGCAGACATTAATTTACACAGGGAAAATTTCTATCTGTTACTAAGCTGTAATTTTAATTGACATTGAGCAAGCAGAACCACAAGAATAGAGCAAATGCCCATTTCTAGCAGCAGATCTCTCTCGAGCGGAGCTGCTTGGGGCTCATATACCACCAGTTTAGAAACATGTGTAATTGCTTATGGTCAGCATCAAACCACTGCCAGATCACACATTAAACAGATAACCACTATTATTATAAGAGCAACTTCCTTGACCTCATATTTTGGTCTGGCTCTGAATTCCTGTACTTTACCAGTTTGGTTTGTTGCATTTTGCCAGCCTTCTGCCTCTACATGTCATTTTCTACTCCTGTAAGTGACCGGTGCAGTGGAGAGCTCACTCTAAAAATGCACATGAATAGAATAAATTCAAGAAATGTGATCACAGTTGCTCCTGTAATGTTTTTATAAACACAGAGTCTCTGCTTTTTTATTATAGTTAAGGTACAGTGTGTTATTTGGCAGAGGAATCTGACTTGAAAATGTAAAAGGTTCAGGCAACCACACATTTGGAAGTAGAAATCTTTCCTTAAAACAAGGCTCTGGTGTTTAAACATAGCAAAATTTCTGGAAACTTCAGTTTCTCAAAGTCTGCCAAAGCTCCAGTCACATGTAACATATTCTTGGGGCTTACATATAATGCTTCAAGTAATAAACAACATCTTGTTTAGAGCAGGATGGAAAAAAAAAAAAAGGGAAAACATTCATTAGGAGTCAAAGCTCTATAGCAGTACTGAAAACAAAACAAGCTTCTTGCACTGGAACCTCAGAATAACTTTAATAATGGATTAAAAAAAGATTCGAGTGCTCTTCACACCTCTAACTATTGCAGTTGAAATTGTAGGTTAAGTTCTTACAGCAATTAAATAAAATATTCTATAAAAGAAATAAAATACACTCACTGAAGCACATTCAGGTTTTCAGCAACAGAAGGAAAAGTTCTGATCACCCTAATTGGGTAACAGGATGAGTTACACACTGTACATAACTATAGGTCATCAGTAGCCCTTCAGTGCTCCCTGCACAATTCATTTATCGTGCATTTTTTATTCAGGAACAAGGTTGGATTAAAGAAAAAAAATAAGTCGTTTCCATACGCAGGCTCATCGTGCAGCATATTCACAGTTTAAATATATGCACAGTCATCTCTACTAGTCAGACACCATTTCAGTCCTCTCATCAGAATGCACATTAACAGAATGAATTTGAGATACAGAAATAGCACACCACAGCCAGGCCTGAAGTATGGGCCCTAATACCTACCTCGCTGGGATCTAGTCAGGTTTAATTAATTAATGCTTATGAAGCACAATGAGCTCCTCAGATCATCACTTCAATTCATTATCACCCCCATTTGTTTTGTGTCCCACTTCCCCCCTTAATTCAACAGTGAATTTCTTTTGGAAAGTGTTGCATTTATAGAGTAATGAACAGATGAAAGAGGTTGGAGTGATTCCACAGGAGTATAAAAGGGAGCAGGAATCCTTCCCCTTCCTTCCTGCTTGAGTCATTTTAGCACCAGGTCTGAGAGGAGCATGAAGCTTCAGGATGTGTAAAGCTCTTCTAGGAGTCACCCCTGACCAAAACTGTGTCAAAAATACACCAGAGAATGATGAATGTAAGGATTTAACATTAAAACAATTGAGTTTAGTCTGGGAAACTTCTCTGCTTGCATTTATATTAATTAAAGATGGGCATGAGCCACAGTGCTCAAAGGGGTGTGGATGCAGGCACTTGGTTCTTCCCTCATCTCTAATAATTATTAGATACATTGGATGGAAATAGTTGGAAAGAAAATCAATAAGAGAATGAATCAAGAAAATTAATGGCAATTTCAAATACTTACAAGTATAGGATTTCACTCAAGGCCAAGACAAGATAAAATTAGTAGTCTGTATTAAAACAAAACAAAATACAGTTTGATCAAACTTCCATTCAGTGGAATCTTCTTTAAGGGTTTCAGATTTTGGCATTAAATAGTTTGGGTTACAGAACTTAACAGGGAAGAAAAGAAAGATTATCTGGTGAAACTCCAAGGTTGCTATAGACTTTCCAAAGAGAAACCAGATTAAGACAAAAAAATTACTGGTGGAAGAAAAGCTGATAAAGGAGACTAGAATTTGATAATGGAGGAATTTAATTATTCAGATATTGATTGCTATGATAACTATGTGGAAGCTAACAAAGTTTGTTTGTAGCAGCAATGCTATTAGTCCAGTAACTGAGCCCTGTGCTTGGAGCTGGGCATGTGTGCTGTTATAAAATTAATTTTAATTATAAAATTTAACTTTAATCACATTTCATGTCAATATAAGTTTAAAAGTTAATGATAGAGAGTTCAAACTTCACTATGATAAAGATCCTCATAGATTTAAAGGATAAATCAATGGAAAACATTCTTATCAAGAAAAGCTTGGGAGATTCACAAAGTGAATGGACTTGGGTCAAAAGAACAATTAAAGACCAGATATGCTGTTATTATCCATTTAAAGAGAAAATCTTAATAAAAAACAAAAGAATTGATGCATCCAATGGTGAAGGAAAATGTGCCAATATACAATAGTGTCAATCTGAGAGCACTGAACCAAGGAAAAGCAAATATGCTTTAGTGGGAGGTGTTTTGTGGTTATTCTGATTTAAAAATTCTTCCTACTGGACTTCAAAGTTGGGACCTCATCTTTCAGGACTCACAAACACAGTTCCTCATTTAGGTATTTTTGTTGCTGACATAACAAACCAAGAGATTTGCCATTTATAAATGGCATTGACCTTCTGCAGTCCCATGACCAAAAGAGTGGTCTCCAGTTCCACATGTTGTATATTTAAAAGCTGTGATTTAAACAATATACCTGTGAGTGGGTTCTTCAAATCCACTTCTCCCCCAGCAAGAGGAGTGGGCAGCAACCCCAAAGTCTGTTGAACGTGAAAATCTTGGTTTAGGTTTCCTTCAGAGCAATGTTGAAGCTGATTGGGTTCCCATGAGGTGGACACAAATTTCCACCACCAGCTCAGGTGAAAACAAGCACTGGTGGCTGACCCTGAGCGTTTTACAACACAGCAGCCTTCTCCTCTGCCACTGAAAGAGAGATGCCTGTGCCTGGTTCTTCTCTTGGATTGCACAGAAAGCTCCACTCAGACTCAATTGCCATTTCATGTTTTTGCCACAGGTGAGTTCAGAGTAGTCTGAGGTGGGTCAAAAGCTTTCCTATCAGGCTTGCTTTCTCATTGACTTAAAAAAAAAAAAATATTAATTCTTTCATGAAAAAAATAATCCTCTTTAAGAGCAGAACCCAATTTTCATTAAAAAAATAAATAAATAAACTTGGAAAAAAATAAGGTTTTTATTTTCTGTGAAAAATGTTTCTGTTTGGAACCATAACCACAATGGTTTTTCCTCAACATGATTTATAAGCCAGACTGTAATTCAGGCAAAATATCAGCAAACTTCAGCAGAGAGGATGTGGCACCCAAGCTACAGCACCTTTTAAACAAGTCCAGTTAGATTATACAAATTCCATTTGTTTTAGTCTTAAATTTTTCATTTGGTTTCAATTCAAAGGGAGGGACTGTTTCCTGTGTAAAATGTTAGCTTTTCTGATATTAAAATCAATCTAAGCATGAATCTAATATTAATCAACCACTTACTGTATTTACCAGAAATTGCCAGGTTCATCATTATAATAGAAAGATCTGCAGATGGGAACAGAAAGCTGGGAAGGAGAGTAAACATCCTAAAACAGTCAAATAATGGAAAAACAAAGCAGAAGAGGCTGCTTATCCAAAACAAAATATTACATACTATGTATAAATTAGAATTAAGAATTTAGCATTATGAATAATTTTTGAAGCAGCAAATAAGAATATCCTTCTTGAGCCAAAGAAATCCATAAGAAATGTGGGTAGAGATCTGTAATAAATCAGAAATGTTAAAAAACATCCCAACAGTAATTTTGATCTCTTGGCACTGGAGTAAAGTAAGCACAGTGCATAAGGGTTAACTCCTCAGCTCACATAAATCAAGTTAACACCATTTAAGTTAGCAAAATGTATTCAAAGTCAAATTCATTTACTCCAGCCAAAGATCTGTCCCTAACTCTATCCTTTGCATTTTATACTGCATTAACAATTTTAACATATTCAGCTTTAAAGCCCAATATACTTCAATATAATTTCCATTACTTACACACACTTTTATGTACACATGCATATGCAGAGGAATATATACATATAAAATTCTTTTAACTTATAATATAAACAAATTAACATAACACAATTCGTAGCTATGAAAAAACAGAATGGGAACGGTTTTGCGGGATTTAGTGAGGAAACACACCGAAAATCCTAATTTGAGTAGAGTCAACCAACCTGGATTTATGAGCAGGAAATCTTGCTCAAATAATTTGTTGGAATTTTTCAAAGCTATCCCTGCCAAGGTAGGCAAGAATAACACTTTGGATGGTATACAACATGCCTAGACTTTCAAGAGAGCGTTAGATAAGATCTTACGCTGGAGATTACCAGCAAGGTACAGAGCCACTGCATAAATGATAACAAACTTTAATGAACTGATAAGAGTCTGCAAACAGCATTCAGCGAGTGACTTAGAGATTGGCAGTCAATACAGGCTAGTGCCTCGGTCAGGTTAGGAGCTTGTCTGGTCTCTAATCTATGTAAAAGAATTAGATCAGAATATCAAAGGTAACGTATCAAACCCTGCCGGGGACATAAAAGTGGCGGGGGCTGCAGCAGCGATTGTCTCGCTCGGGCTGTAAATGCGAGACCCAGATCAGCAGCAAATGCAGCATCAGCAGCACCGGCACCGCGCCGCTGCGCCGGGGCCCCGAGCTGAGAGGGCAAAGCAAACGGGTTTTTCTCATCCAGGGCCAGATGTGAAAACAGGATCCGCGTGGGCAGCGGGCTGGGAAGAAACTGGTGGGGAGGGTGCTATTGAAAGGGCAGAAGGAAAGCCAGGTGCTGCTCGGAGGGAAGGGAAGGGGTTCAGGGAGCAACTGGAATTACAGCAAAAGGGAAGGAATAGATAAGAGGATGCTTTGAGTCCTCTAATCCTTAGGAGATGGGGAGTTTAGAGGAGATTGAAATCTTTTGAAATTAAAAGAAAAAAAAAAAAGCCAACTTTTTTTTCCTCCTATCCCTATTTAATGGGTAACTGTTTGGGTAAAACTTTCTGTCCCAGGAATATGATTATGGTTTACTGTAAGGATGACCAAACCGATCCTGTGTCCTTTGAACCCAAGTCCCACATAGTTTTGGAGCACTGCAGTCCCTTTCTGCCCCAAGGGTGGCAGATCTGGCCAGAAAAACCTCAGCAGACCAGGGGACAGGACAAAAGCCTCATTCCTGTGCTGCCTCAACTCAGGGCAGTGTTGGAGAAGCCCAACAGCCCTCCTGGTGCTTTTTCAGAAGTACCAAAGAAATCATAGCTCCTAAATCCTGTTTACAAGAGGGTCTCCACACCGGGAAAAACAACTTGCAGTCACTTTCAATTGTGGTCATTGAAAATGGGATGTGTCTCCTAAAACTTGGAGAGGTTTTGGGGGACCCTGGGCCTCAATCCCAGTACAATTTTTTTATACTGCCAATTGACCAGGTCCATGAAAGAAACTGGCACAGAGGCAAAATCCCCAAGAACAGGGCTCCAGTCCAGTGTAGAGGTTCTTCACCTGACAGAAGGATATGTCCTCCAATAAATTTTTATGAAAATATGAAATTAAAAAATTGCCGAACAGGGCTGAACAGATCCACTCCAACATCTGAGGTTAACTAAAGATTTTTCAGTTTTATTTTGTCTTCTGATAACTACACAGAATTTCACCAGGTATTTAAATTAAACGAGCATCAGCTGAGAATGGGTTCTGTTCCTATGGCTTTGCTACTTTGATCAACATTTACATTCTCGTTTCTTCAAACATCTTGCCCAACCTTAGATCCAAAATTAGATTTACTGCCACATCTACTTCACTCATTTTAATGGATCAGGTTTCAACAGCAAGTCTGAAAATGTTTGGCCTCATGAGGATTCATTATAACTGTAAAAAAATTAAAAATTCAGCTTATTATTACACACGTTTTACCAATTATTCTTTTATCATCCTCATGGAAGGATCCTCACAAAAAGCATTCTGCTGTTATGGTAGTCACTACACTAACTTCCACTTTTTCAAACCAGTATTTTTAAACAAGGGATAAAAAGAAAAATCAAAGGTTTTAAGCTATGGGTGTTTATGGCCCAAGAGATTCCATGAGAAATGTTTTTTACATCCCTTATTGCCTTTGTCCAGACCTAATGTGGCATTTTCAATTCCTCTTTGGTTCACCAGCTCCCTGGTAAGGTTGGATTTTTTAGACTTTACAGGGCTTTTTTTATCACTGTGGATCCTGGATATAAACCTGAAGCTTTCTGTGCCTCTCAGATACTGTTTACTGATTAATTTTTTTAACCAGCTGCATGCCCATGTTTCCATTTCTGTCATAACTGTTTCTTCACCTGCCTGAAACCAAGAGATTTCTAATTTTTTCTTCCGTTTCCAAGTTTCTCAAAGTTCCCTGTCCACCCAGCACCGCCATCATAGTTCCTGAATAAAACCTCAGTGTTTCTCAACAGGGTGCAGAATTTCTTCCCCTAAACAACCTCTGCTAGCAGTGCCTCTTTTCTCAGGGGAAAATCTCTAAAAAAATAAATAAATCAAACTTTCTCTTCATCATAAAAGCAGGCTGCTTCCCTAAGCAACAGGGCATGGCTAGATATCAGAAATAATTGTTAATATATTGCTTTTCTGTGATTTTAATGCACTTAACAAATTTAGGAATCTTTTCTTGATCTTGCATCACAGTGATCTACTTTGCCTGCTCCCCACTTCATGCTTCACCCAGAGTGTTTTTATTTCACCAGCCTATCGATCTTTGAAATTTGAAAATCACCCAGGTTTATCTGTGACTTTTGTTTCTTTCCCCACGGTTTGTGTTGAGAGCTTTAATGACATTCTCCTTTGAGTTGCCTCAGAGGAAAGGAAAGACCCAGGTTTTTTTCACATGTCTGAGGAAGCATCTGTATGCTAATTCCCTCTCAACTTTGCAGGCAGAAAATTTAAAGGGAGATGGTTTTCAGCAATTGAAGACCAGTCAGCAGTTAGAAACCTTTCTAACGGTACCAATTTCTTGGGAGTTTTTTTTCCCCTCACCAGCTTTCAAAGCTGTTTCTTGACTTTACAAGATCATTATAAGTTAATACTGAACTCCCAAAAGCACCACTCCACCTTAAAAACTGTACTGGATCTGTCAAACATCAATTTTGAATCAATGCCAATTCAGTATAAATAAAGTGTGATATGGACACTCTAGCAAAGGATTGCCTGCAAATCAAAAGGGCTCTTATCACACAAGGAACGTGATAGATTTTTCTCTAGTAATTCCAATTCTGATCACCTTTGCCAGAGAAGAACTTTAGTGACTGAAATAGGAATAAGATAGGAAGCAATTGTTGTTTCCGGCTGTTGAAGATGCTTTATATAAATGAAGGCTGAGCCTAATCATTTTTTTAAAAGACCTAAACATTAATGCTTCCATAATTAGGTTAAGGACTGAGGTAGTAGTTGTATCTGGTGAGTCTAAAAAGGGAAAAAACCCAGATTACGCCAATTAAAAATGAAAGGTCTAAGAATAAACAGTGAATTCTTGCAGAGGATCCAATTCAGAGCATAGTAGGCATTATGTCAAATGCAACCATGGAATGAACTGAAGTATTAATGAACAGAAGAGATAGCCAGACATGTTTACACAGGCAGACAGGGCTGGAGGATATATCGACGACGTGGGGAGGTGTGTTGTAATAAACTTGAAGGGGGACAGACTTGCTGGGCCAAGTGTCCCTTTCCTGTCCAGGAATTCCTCATGTCCTCATTACCCTTTCCCCTCTGGACAGCTGCAATATTAAAATCTGGCTCCTATCTTAAGGAAATTGAGTTTAATGTCCTTAATTTAGTCCCCAGTCCACATATATCCATATCACAAAACCATCATGCAATTTGGCTCGACGGACAGCGGCTGCTGGGGGAAGAGGCCCATCCTGCAATGGCAGGGCTGTTGCAAGGCAGGCCCAAGGCCCCTATAAAGCATCTGTAGCCTGTGCAATACATGCATGGTACATTCACACTTGTGAGAAACCATCTTATTTCCACCTCTTCCTTTTTCTGGGGTCTTTTGCAGGCAGAGTTTTAATTACCAAAGCTGCTGTCGTGTTCCCGTACCGTGGCAGCGGCCAAGCTGCACAAGAACAAAGGTGCTCTCTTGATTTTCTCATGTTTTCTTCAGCTCCAAGTGCAGCTTCAACAACTTGGTTCAGCACATCTCTGTTCTCCCTGAAGCACAGAGGAGGGCTGCAGGGTCAGGTGCTGCATCCATAGATTACATAGCAGGGAAAACATGAGTGGCATATTTTGGTCCCGGGGATTGATATGCAACACTCCCAACACCCAAGTCAACTGCTAAATAATCTGGAGTCAGAAAGGGGCAGAGCGGATGGGGAGGGGGAAAAAAGAATGTGAAAGGGATAAAAATTAATCATCGAAAGAGTGCTATGTTTTATGTTAGTAAATCATTTTAGTTAATTGATTACATCATATCTCCAGCCAGGCTTCCGATTTGAGATCTTCAGGAATCGGTGGGCAGGGATGTAAAAGGCACTTGTTCTCTTCATCTGGAAAACATCTATGTTGCTCAACATTATGGGGTTCTTTCTCTGGTTTGGTTTTTTTTTTTTTCAGAATTTTTTTTTATGCCTTTGTGATGATTTTCTTCTGATCTGTTTGCTTACCAACATAAGGGGCATAAAACAGTGTAAAGATACCTGAAGAGTATTGATATAAATGTCAGTGTACTGGGTGTATTTTGGGATGGAGAGAGGGGTGTAAGATGGAGGATAAGTCTGTCAGCTCGCTGCAGACACGGCTGATTTGTAAATAACAAAATTGTAGGATTTATTCCTTTTGATGCACTGCACTTTTATTAAAAGAAAATCCCCTGGAAACCTCTGTAAATGGCATGAAACATATAATTAGACTTAGCTTTTTTCACCCTCTGCTTATTTAAATTCTCCGTAACTTCAGCAGTGATTCAGTAACAACAGATTTTATAGAAACATCTGACAATGAGAACAAATATTTGCAGTGTTTCCAGTCTCTGCTCTGTATTTCTCCCTACCAGGCAGAGCTTGCCTTCCTTGTGTGTGGATCTGCATCGCTTTCCCAGCTGCTCCCACCTCCAACCAGATCCACTTCCCAACACTAAATATCAGGTGTGGCTTTTTATCCCATGCTTCTTATCTCCAAAATGCCACCCTGCAAATTCCTGTCTCCATATTCCAGGCACGGACCTCCCAAAAATGAGTGCCACCACCAGGCAGGCTTTGGCATAGGCAAAATCATCGTGGCCAGGCACTGCTGGTGGGTGGCACAGGAGCTCTCCCAGGCACTCACCTGTTCCAACAGCAGATATCCAAGGCTGTGCTGTGGTTGGACTTGTTCTCTTTTCCTTCTGCTCCACCACTTCTGCCCTGTCCCTGCTTGGAAAGGAAAGAGGTCTTGCACACAGAGAGCCACCCCAGCAGAGCCATTGGTGTAGATGAGCTATCCAGGGTTACCGAGGGTGAGCTTTTCTTCCCTGGGCCTCAGCACCAGCCCCTAGAGCCATCAAAGCAACCTGTGCAGCAAATAATTATTATGCTTTTAATATGTGCTCTGAGTTCAGTCCACACAAATACCTTTACTTGTGGGATGTGGCTCAGTCAAATTTTGGGACAGGAGACAGGGGCATGAAGCTGAAGTTCCTAACTCCTGAAGCCAAGGACATCAACCCTCACAGCAACCCAATCCAGGCTGCCAGAATTATTGCAGAGACCATTTTGCCTCCTCCCTAGCCCAGAATTTGGGAGGTCACGCCCATTTACAACCTCTTTGTGGTAGGCCCACTGGCAGGTGGACCCACTGACACGTGGACCCTCTTAGTGAACCTCAAACAGTATTCCCACATTCTGCCTGGTGCCTTTTGTGAACCCATTTCCAACCTGTCAGAGCAAGGGGAAAGAATACAGCCAATTCAGTTGCTTCCGAATTTAAAAAAAAATACACATAAAAAATATATTTTTAGAGGGTTTCAGGTTGAAGGTTGCCTGTCAGAATCCAAGAAGAGAGCAGCAGTTGTTCTGACACTGCGGTTTTCACATCCTTGTCAGAGATTTGAAGCAGGATAGCTGATGTGTGTTAAAAAAGGATGGGAAGGTTTAAAATAGTTTAGATGCTGCTTGGAGCAAGTTTGAAGAGATATAGTAAGGAGCATTGGTGGGAGTGTACGTGCACCTAAAACCATCCATGAGGGGAAACAAATTGTTCTACTGCCGGTACCTTTAATTCAGTTCTGACCTGGAACACCTCAAATGACCCAGGGAGGAGTCAGGAAATTTCCCCAAGAATATTTTTGAAACATGAATCGGGGAGGGAGGGACAACACGGAGAACACTTTCATTGCAAGGGAAAAGAAAAAAAATCTCTCTCTGTTTTTTGACAGCTCTAATAACCCAGAGTCTGAGATTTGGGCTTGGAAAGGGGCCAGTTGGCCAAGCCTCTATCCACAGACAGGCTGGAGATGATGCTGATAGTCAGAGGGAAGCAAACAGAAGACCTGGCAAGTCCAATGCCACCCCTGACGAAGGGGATGTCTGCCAGCTCCTGGGTAAATCTGCAGTTTAGGTGTGCAGCAGCCACTGGGTTGTGCCTCTGCTTCTCCTGGAATCTGATCCAGTCAGCAGCCACTCACAGAACAGCAGCAGCTTCCCAGATATTGAGCAATCCTGTACACAAGGAATTTCTTTGGAAACTATGCTGCAGCAGCTAATTGTTTTAAATCATTTGGGGTTTTCTAAATATCTTTGTAACCCTTGTGTTTCTGTAGATTTTAAAATATCCAGCTAATCTCCTGAAATAGTGGAAAGAAAAATATGTTTTCCCCGGGGTGGTGATAAGAAATAATTGGGGCAATAGATGGACTCCGAAACTTTCAGATGGACACCAAAATGTCAGCTCTGCATCCAGATTCTTTGCTCCTAATTTCATCTCTATTAACTCAATCAAGAGTCTGTGGGAAAAGTAGGGTGACACTAAGAAAGCCAGGGGAAAGGAAATTTCATCTAGTCCCAAACAGATGGCACAGGGGCTACTGTGTAACTGTAGAATTTACACTCACCAGTCAGCCTAAGGCCAAGCAAAAAAAATCTCAGTGTTAACAAATCTACCACAAAGTTGTCCATTGATCTCACGAGGGTACAACAACATCTGAGGGGCATCAGAGGATGTTCTTGATGCCCCTGGACCCCTGGAAGTGTCCAAAGCCAGACTGGATGGAATTTGGAACACCCTGGGATAGTGGAAGATGTCCCTGCCCAAGGCAAGGCATGGAATGAGAGGAGCTTTGAGGTTCCTTCCCAGCCAAACCATCCTGGGATTCTCAGCACGGGACACTTTCACCCCAGAACTGGGTGACCCCAACCCTAGAAGGGATGTCTCCCTTTACAAAGAAGGTGTATCTCAGGGATGTTTGCTCTCTCTCTTGCTTTTAGAACCAAAAAAAGCAGAGGTTTTGACCCCAATTCCCACCTTGTCCTTTTGCAGAGGGCTTGCTGACATTGCCACCACCCTGATGGCCAAAGCAGTGGCAGTTTTGGCCACCGGGCTCAAAGCTGGGCCATCCATGTGACAAGGATTGCTCAAGTTTACCACTCTTGCTCTTACAAATTCAACCCCTCCTAGAAGG